>MJUU01046960.1:4892-76689 GCA_002080025.1 Modiolus philippinarum | reverse complement strand
TTTTAATTGTTTTACTTGAAAAAAGGTAAATAAGACATTACTTAGTAATTCGTTAGTAATAATAAGTTATAATAAGTAATCTTAAGTAATTGCTCAAGTAATTCTAAGCATTTATTTTACTTGAAATAAGTAATAAGTAATTACTAAGTAATCACTAAGAAATAGTAAGTAATTACTAAGAAATTGTAAGTAATTGTCAGTAATTAGTAAGTAATTATCAGTAATTGCTCAAGTAATTTTAAGTATTTCTATTACTTGAAATAAGTAAAACGAAATTACTTAGTAATTTTTTTTATGAGTGTACGCCCCGGACTTACGAAAAAAATATTAACTGGAAAATGCATCAACCATTATCACTTCAATAAAATACCAACTCACATTATTAATAAAATACACATAATAATACATTTCATCAATCATGAGTCAATGTTACTCACTTATTCAAAACTCCAAAGAATTAAATTATGTCCAAACAGTATGGTTAATATGAATTTTCAACGGCACTGTCCAATTCCCAATTATTTGAATGTTAAACACGAATTAATAAATTACGGCACTAAAATTAACAATGAAGGGATATGGAGTAAATGCAAATGAGACAAAGTCTCTACAAATACATGGTAATAATAAGCAATGGAACAACACTTGTATTGTTGTTCTCCATCTTGAAGTCACCATAAGGCCTTCAACAATGAGTTTTACTCATACCTCATAGCAAGTTCAAGACGGCCCCTAGCACCGGTTTGAGCGGAATTCATTGCTCGAGTCAGTTTCACTTCCTTTAGATAATTGATATCTCACGATTTCAGCTTTATTTCTACACTAATCTTTATCATATTTGGTATGTTTATCAAGAATGATCATACATAACTGAAAAACGTTGAATTCACTCACCGTTTACGACATGCACAAAAGTCTGCAGTCATGTGCATTTTCACAATTTTTTTCAAACAGGTGAAAATTTCTAAGTGTTGGATTGTTCTATTTTAAGGGCTACCAAGTAACTTGATGAATTAGATGACCCAAGTTGACCTACCTAATAATAGCAAGGTGTACTCGTTCGGGGTTAAAATTGTTATCAACGGACTTTTTGTTTGTAAACACCGAATAGAAATTAGCAGTACATTAACAATTTATTTCAAATATTTCTTTTGGGTTTAATACATGCATTTTTTAATTACATGTTTAAGTATTTTGTTGATTTATATCATTTACGAGTATGTTTTTTCGTAAATCATAAGGGGGTCCAAGCACATGGTAACAGCCAAAGTGAGACTTGTTTATAATCTTTTAAGATATACCTGCCTATACCTTATTCAGAATGGTCCAGTCTAGTCGATAATTGTGCGCGGAAAATATCGTCCATTTAAAAGCATGGAGCATTTTTAAAAAAAGTGTTTTTTCTTTCAACATGTATTGGAAATCATCATATTTATTTAAAGTGGTTCCAGAAGTGTGTAATATTTCTACACAACCTTGCAAAATCCGGTGCCGAAATATGCAATATAAAAGTCAGCTTAAGAGAATTTGCATTATCTAAAGGAAGTGAAACAGACTTTAATCTAGAAATATATTCCATTCTTTAATTGCATTGTGTGGAGGCATTTGCAGTAGTTTTTACAATTTCACTATAATGTGTGCTACAGTAGGTTTTCCTTGAATTTATAGTTCCACCTAGTAATATAACGGTTTCAATTGCTCTAAAGCCATTGCACTTTATAAGCAAAAATTTCACGAACTGTCTTGTTTGACTCCTTTTCTGCCTCCTCTCGAATTCGATCCATCAAGTCCATCTGCATTTCCGGCGTTACATTTACGCGTACCGAACTTTCATGATAATTGTTAATGTCATAAGTTGTTTGTATCTCTGTATTAGTATTGGTGTATATAGTAACGTCCTTCATATTTACATTGTGGCCGGACTCGATTCAAAATCTGCTCAACAACTTTACTATAAGTAATTGGTACCATAAACAGTTTGTTCCTGGCAGGTGATACGGTTTTCTGTAACTTCATATCCTGGCATTTCTTTCAAATGACGGAGTTTTCAACGCATCTTGGTTTTTTTTTTGTTTTTTGTTTTGGTGGTGTGATGTCTCCTCAAGCATAAGGTGGTACAAAAGGTAAGGGTTGTCTTGTCCTGAAGGTGGTGGTAGCACGGTTGAGGTCCTCCTAGGCGTTTTTTCTATTTGGTCCTGCGATGGCATTCCTGCGGCCAAAGCCACATATCACAGATGATATGTTTTCATGTTTAATTTCATTGTGTATTTAGTATAAACACTTTGTATCCAAATAGATGACAACAAATTACTTTGGCCGGTTTCGGCTGTGAATCACGAATATGTTTGTTGATTTGCTTCTGTGTTCTGTGTTCCATAAATAGCGAAACAGGTCCTACAAGTGAAAAACATCTGAAAACGACAAAGAATGCAAATTCTGAGAAAAAATGCAAATTTTTCAGAACTAGTATAGCACTCGACCAAACTGTCAGTGATTCCTCAGTATTTATAAGGAATAGTTGTACTGCTGATTGTGGTTTTTTATTCAGTTCTAACTACAATTGTTTTATTTGATTTTATTTTAGGTACAAGAACACACAAATTGAGATTGAAGAACTCATTTTTATTATACATAGCAATCAAGTATGAATATCATCGAACATGGAATTGAAGCAATACTAATGCGTTCCAGGGAACCCTTAGCCTGGCTGGCATTTTCTTTCATCACAAAAAAAATAATAATAAGAGCGACAACAAAAGTAAGGCCAATAAGGAAAATCTGTAAAACATAAGACAGAATCAAGAACACACAACCCAACACAGAACATAGCCGTCACATTACCGACTTGGGACTGGCATTTTATGAATAAAATGGTGAGTTAAACCAGGTTAAATGATGCATAAACCTCCCGCTTATATGACGACTTACTTTAGATTCTGTGTGTCCAGATTATGTTAAATGTCAAAGCCAAAATATTGTCAAAACATTGCCTTTTTCACACAGGTAAATATTTGTCGTTCGATGTACAAGCCTGGTCTCATGGAAACAGGTAAAATGTTTTTGACGTTCGGTGTACAAATCACACCAAAGTTGCATAAAGACAGATCTCCATAGAAGAAGCCATATCTTAAACAAAACTGTCTTTAATAATATTGGTTGATTGATTGATTAGTTAGAGTTTAATAATATTGGAAATTGGAATTGAATATTTAACAATCAAATCTGGATATCGTCCAATAAATTTCTTCAGAAAAACTATTTATCGAAGCCCTTATTTGAAAACTTACGAATTAAACATCTGTGTCTTTGCAAACATCTTGATATTGACTACCTGCTTTAGCGTACTGATTAATTTAGAAATATATACTCCATACATTGGGGAAGACGGAAATTACTGTTGATGTGTGGAAAGTTTACAATATCAAAATTGAAATCGTCTCTTTTGTTTTAAATTTGTGTGCTGAGGTTGCCACTGTCGTCAAACTCCAGAAGTAAATCTAAAAACGAAACAGAAATGTCGGTGTCCTTTAGTCTCCCTTATTCCAAGTTCTGGTGGATATATAAATGGAATATAGTCGGCAAATTCACTTTTATTAAGCGACAAGACATCATCAATATATCTGTATGAGTTATAAAAGGATCTAGCTGCTTTACTTTTATTTTGTTTGACCAAATTTTGCATAAATTCTGTTTTGTAAGTGAACAAAATAGGTCGGCTAAGAGAGTCGCACAATTCGTACCCATTGAAATGCCGATTGTCTGTTGAAATATTTTTTTTCTTTCGAAAATTCTCCTGAATCTCATACAGGGTCCATGAAACCCCTTTTCACTTATCTGTATAAGCCACATGTTTCCAGAGTATAAAGAGAAAGTAGCCATCTATCCCCCCAAAAAGCCAAAGTTATCTCTGATTAACTTTTTTACAATAAACAATAAAATCTCCCAATATCAGTGAAATTATACAAGACAAATTGCAGTAACTACATAATATATAGGATTGACCTAATTTAGAGTCCAATGTAATTGTTTATATTTTTTGTATGATTTGTTTGTCAGGTAAGTATAACACCTTGATCTAGTGTCAGCAAGATTATCTGGTTTTACCAAGTTTTTAACTTGAATATAATAGGGCTTAAATCTGTCATGATAGACAATTTGAAATTTGGATGTAGGGGTTTTCTGAATTTCGTAGTCAACGTCAGAGAGTATGTCTATAATAAAGTTAGGTCCATCCAAACTTTGGGTAAAATTTGGATTGATATCCTTCATGTGTAGGTAACCTTAAAGCCAACAGGGTCAAACACTTGGTGTTGGTTTTCATAAAATGTTACATCGTATCTATAATGAAAATTATGAAAATATGCCAAATCATAATAAATTGAATGGTTGATGAACAGTGAAGATCCATGGGTAATCAGTAAATTTTCCACATATGTATACCAATGTTTTAATTTACGATCTAGCTTTGCTTCTGTAAATAATTAAAGTATATTATCATGATATTGTAAATAATTTTATGGATGTTTTTAAATTTTGAATATATGTCAGAGATGACCCATAATTGGATTAATAAAACAATTGTATTGTATCGTAGTAACACTTGTCTGTCACTAGACTCAATTGTTTTGGTTCTAGCATTCTTTTAGACAGACTACAATCTTTGCATCAATTTACTATATAATCAAAAACTATATCAGTGTGGTCAAAATGAGTTTGATGCTGAGGATTCTAGCTATTACTATGACTGGTCAGAGCGGTCAGTATTCTAGAGCAGACTTGGAGCAGTATTAGAGCAGACTTATTACCAGCTGTAAGTTAAGTTAAAGAAGTTTTTATGACTGCTCCAAATTAACTTTATATGAGATTTTGTCTGCATCCCTCTGTACGATATACCTATCTTGTTGATCATGGACTGAAACTGAAAATCGATATTAAAATTAAATTGAATATACATGTTAAGAATCAATTAATGACATTTATTGATTACTACATTTTAGGCAATGAAAGAAGAGTTTAATATTGAAATTGACAAGACCAATATCTTAATAAGTTTTATATTTAACACAATAGGTTTTTGCTGAATAATCTAACAACAGAGAAAAAGAGATAAATAAACAAGATTGCTACGCGTAGCTTTGTCTCCCGCCGCTGCAGTAAAGTCAATAAAGTTTTAAAACTGATATGATCTAGTACATATGGCGGCTACCTATCCTGTAAAATTAGAATGAATTCGTACTAGCATTTTCTGAGGAGTTGCGTCCACAGAATTTACCTATTGTATAACAATGTGGAAATAATGAAAGTCCCATAACTCCCACAAAATTTGACAAATCAAAATGGTGATGCGATATGATCTAGTACTAAAGGTGATTAAAAATCCTGTATTATTTAAATGAATTCTGACCAGCGGTTTCTGAGGAGCTGCGTCCACAAGATTTGCCATTGTATTACGATGTGGAAATAATCAAAGTCCCATAACTCCCACAAAATTTGTCGAAACAAAATGGCGATGCGATACGATCTAGTACTAATGGTGACTAACAATTTAGTAAAATTTGAATGAATTCTGAACAGCGGTTTCTGAGGAGATGTGCCCACCAAAAAAAACGTGGCACACGGACGCAGACATTTACTATGTACCTTCGTCGCGTTGCGTCGGGGTTCATTTAAGACCGATTTCATTGAATAAAATACCATAGATGGGGTCGCTATAAGAAAGTTCTGTCTATAATTGTGACGTTAAATGTTTTTGAAAGAAAAAATTGTATGACGTAGACCTCTTAGAACACATAATTCTGTTGATAAATAACACAGGTGTGGCTCTTTATTATTTGTACCCCCCACCCGTCTACTAAGGGAAAATCAAAAGAAAATTGAATGGTAAACTGCTAATTGCAAAATTCTTTGTGTTTAGACAGAGACCGTTGACATGATATATAAACAAGTGAATTTAGCCAGTTTTGCGATTTAAAAGGCGTGAAAACTTCTTTAAAGGCGACCGCGTAGCGGGAGCCTTTTAAGAAGTTTTAGGCCTTTCTTTCATTTTCTTTCATAATTGTCTGAATGTTTACATCAATTTATTTACAAAAACATAAAAAAAAATAAGGCCTAGGATAAAGCTTAGACGTGCAGCAAAGAAACAACGGCAGTAGAATACCGAAGGAACAAAGGGAAATTTACAAAAATCGAAGTCCAAAGGCATGTCCAAAAGGAGAACATAGAAAACAGTGACGTTAGACACAAAAAACAATGACATTAGACAGACACAAAGCACAGAGAAATGGAAATCACAACATTCAAAACAAAGCCCTCACCGTGTGAACTCCAGTGAAACTGAGAGTGACATCAGGTGTTCCGGAAGGGTAAGCATGTCCTGCTCTGTTAACAGCACCCGTCACACTGTGAGTCGATCCAGGAAAATGTCATGGTCGGTAGTCAAATCCGGGAAGACGTGAATCTAGCTGAAAATGTCCACTTTCATTGGGATACTGACACGTCATATATTTCAATGATGTTATGTCGACGGCCAAAAAAATTCTTGAGGGATGAAATTAACATAGGTTGAACAAATCCCTGACTAAGCAGCTTTTGGGACAGTGTTTTTGCTCTGTTAAAAAAATCACTGTACAAACTACACGCTCGACAGTAACGAATCAACTGTGAAATGTACACTCCATAGGCTAGAGAGGTAGGTATATTGCTGCTAATGAAACGATTTTCTTAGAGGTTCGTACAATTTTTTTTATCTCATCAGTTTTAAGTAGATTTCTGTTTTTGTCATAACCTTTATTAAAATCATCAAGAAAGAGGAAACGAAAGAGATATTTTAAACTTGGCAGTGAATTTTTGCTTGATCAAGATACAAAATCTTGTAGTAAACAAAGATAAAGTGTTGTTATTTTTCTGGAATTTGAAATCTTTCTTCAAATGACCCCCGAGGGAACCCCTGGATATATTGATTGATTGATTAGTTAGAGTTTAACGTCCAATGTGCGGGCTGTATAAATTCACAACCCATCTTTCGAATGGGATGTAAACTCAGGTCCACGTGTTGGAAGAAATGCCACGCTTCCCGCACGTTAAAGAACCCTTGTAGCAAGCTCTTTTTGGGTGGTCCATGGGTGATCTGCTACAAGGCTAAATTCCCCGCCCCTTTCGATTTCACCCTACTTTTCCAGTGGCATTCAGAAATCCCCGTCCCATGCCCCTTTCCATACCCCAAAGTGATTATTTTATTAACAAACTTGTTCTCGTCTCGACATAGCTGAAATATTGCTCAGTAGACGTTAAACAATATTCAATCAATCAATCTTTCTTCAAATGGAGGTACCAGTACTCTCCGCTTCGGGTTTTCACTCGTACGGTTGGCAAACAATACTCAACTTTAAAAAACCCTGCATACATTTTAATTATAGCAGTGTCGCGGTAAACAATGATTGATTGATCAGTGAAAGTTTATATAATGTCCAGTGAGCAAAATTTCAGCTATATCAAGACGAGATCGAGTTAATCAATAAAAAAATAAAGTTAAATTGATTGATTGATTAGTTAGAGTTTATGTGCAATGAGCAATATTTAAGCTATATCAGGACCAGAACAAGTTATCAATAAAAATGTGATTAAAAAAAGAAAGAAACTAGAGGTACTGCTGAACGCAGGAGGGCCCCGCAATAGGCAATCTCTTCCTTTGTACCAAATTATCAACATTTGTTTATGAAAATATTTTTAAATTAACATTCTGTTTGGGATTTTTTGGGGAAATACTCCTTTTCATTTATTTAAATTCTGCAGTTGTATTGTAGGCGAGATATTATAACCACAGTGAAATGAATTGGTTGCTTCATAATCATATATACATGTACAATTCAAATATAATACCTGCAAATAAGTTTCTCTTTTCTAGCAAACGAAGTGTGGTTGATATATCAAGAGACGAATTTTATCCTGGTTCTGTACATATTGAACTGAATTATCTTTAGCTTACTACATAAATCTTTGAATTCTTAAATTGTAGATTACTGTACAGAAAAGTTCACTTCCTAACCTGAAAATAGCTTTCACGATACAACTCATCATCATGAAACTTTACACNTTTCATCCATAGAGTGGTATAATAAAAAGTTAAAGTATCGGCAAACAGGAAGTAGTGGCGCGGCAAATCTGAAAATAGCTTACACAATATAACTCATCACCATGAAGCTTTAGATCAAATTATTCCCAGTTGTAGAAGCCAAGAAAACTTTGACGAAAATTTTTTCATCCATAGAGTGGTATAATAAAAAGTTAAAGTATCGGAAAACAGGAAGTAGAGGCACACCAAACCTGAAAATTGCTTACACAGGACAACGTATCATCATAAAGCTTCAGACCGAATATGAAATCATTCCCACCTGTAAAAGCACAGAAAACTTTGACGGAAAATTTCATCCATAAAGTGGTATAATAAAAAGTCAAAGTATCGGCAAACAGGAAGTAGTGGCACCCCAAACCTGACAATTGCTTACACTGTACAACTCATCATCATAAAGCTGCAGACCGAATATGAAATCATTCCCACCTGTAAAAGCCCAGAATACTCTGACGAAAAATTTTCATCCGAAGAGTGGTATAATAAAAAGTTAAAGTATCGGCAAACAGGAAGTAGTGGCACGGCAAACCTGAAAATTGCTTACACGGTTAAACTCATCATCTTACAGCTTAAGACTAAATATGAAATCATTTCCACCTGTAAAGGCCCAGAAAACACTGACGAAAAATTTTCATCCGTAGAGTGGTATAATAAAAAGTTAAAAGTATCGGCAAACAGGAAGTAGTGGCACGGCAAATCTGAAAATTGCTTACACGGTACAACTCATCACATAAAAGCTTCAGACAAATTATGAAATCATTCCCACTTGTAAAAGCCCAGAAAACTTGACCAGAAAAATTGTTGACGGACGGACGGATAAAGTGAAAACTATAGGGCACCCGCAACTCGATGCGGGCCCTGATAAAGGAGGACGGGACAACCAGGGCAACGACTTTTGATTGCCACTGGAAAAGGGGAGAAATGGGTAGGGGCAGGAAATTTAGTCTTCTATACGACACACAATGCGTTTGCTCTCTTTAGAGAAATTTAGAAAGGGACTTTATACTGCATGGAGCGTTGCGTTTCTCCACACAGTTTTTGCTACAATCGTTCGTGGTCATGCTTTCCGTATTACGAAGTGACTACCCCGCAAAGACAGGTCATTCCCGTATCCACCACCTGGGGACGTGCCCGGCAGCTCTATAGCCAGTACCCCTGAAAACCACTGGAAAAGGAGGGAATGGGTAGGGGCAGGAAATTTAGCCTTCTTTATGAGTCCCGTTGACTCTGCTCTCTTTAGATGAAATAGAAGGGGTCTTTATACTTCATAGAGCGTGGCATTTCTCCACACAGTTTGGCTTCAATGGCTTGCGGTTAGCTCTCCGTAGCATGACCTGACTACCCCGCATAGACAGGGCATTCCCCTATTCACTTACTTGAGACGTGCCCAGCAGCTCTGTAGCCGGAGCAACTGAAAACAGATTCAAGTGCCGAGTAGTAAACAATGACCTAGTAATCTAAATATGAACGGTGTTATGAACTTTGTTCACAATAAACCTCAGTTGCCGTGTTGAATTGATAATCGGAACTGTTTCATTATATTTAAATTCCAAAACTGAAGAGCGGAACAAATGATTTTCCGAAAAGGCTTATATTACCCAAATGTTTTAGAATTATTGTCAAAATTTCAGAGAATCGCACGAGTTTTTCTTAAGACTTACTGTATTGTGTGTAATAATTTATCTGTCACGCAAACAAAGAGGTAAACTAAAGCTTTTTAACCCCACATATTTAACACAAAAGCACTGAATTTGAAAAGCAAGGAAGAGGAATTTGTTTAAATTGATGTATCACTTGTTTTTCCAATCCCATTCACCACTGTATTGTGTAATATATATGTATATGCCTTTTTTGAATTAAAATATTGTTTACACTAACATGCTTTCTAATAAGAGGGCCCCTAGCATCGGTTTGAGCGGAAATAATTGCTAAATGTCGAGCAAAGCAACATCCATGTTAACTTTCACAAATGGATAGTCAACAAAAGTAAAATTAATTGGTAAATGGTTCTTACAATCTCTGTCGTCCGTTGCCCGACAAAAAGACCAACAGAAGACAATAACGACTAGACACTCATATATCTCTTCTTATTCATTGTTAATGAATTTGTATCTTTTTTCACGACAAGGTTCGCTTTAGCCACTGTAGTCAGGTTTAAAGAGACAGATCTATCTTTTATATATATATTTAGGTTGTCTACGTGACATGGCAGATCCAGGCCTCAAGGTAGACTTTGATTTTAAGTTGGCTTCCGTTTTCAACAAAATGATCGCCAACAGAACTTTTCGGTCGCCAGGCAAAATTGTTTGGTGGCAAAAGATCTTTTTCGCATTAGAAGCTGTCAAAAAGCAAGCATATTGATTGATGGGTTAGAGTTTAATGTCCAATGACCAATATTTATAAACAATGTTACAAAATTGTAAGTAAAAGAAGTATGAATTGAAGGTGGAAGGAACATCTTGGGCAAATGGAAAAGGGGAGAAATGTACAGGGACAGGATGTGTAGCCCTCTCTGCACTCTGAAGGAAAATGTAGATAGGTAGATTGATTAGTAAGGGTTTAAGGTCCAGTGGGCACAATCTCGGCTATGTAAGGACGAGAACAGGCAAATCAAGTCATAGAAAATCTAAGTCAAAGAAAAATGAAATGAAAATGTGTAATGCCGCTCTTGTACGGTGGTAATTTTTTTTTTGTTCGTTCACGAATTACAATGAAAACGCACAAAAACCGGAGGTATACAGTAAGTACGCCGTACATGAACAGTCCTTGTACCTAATAGAACGAACTCGCACCGAACTGACACCGGGACCCTACCAGACAAGCAACGAAAAAAACGTATTTAAAACGGTAACATACCGGACGAGTTCCGAACAACACGGATTGCTAACGAAAACATACCGTACGAGCACGTTTGACCATTCAGCAATTTTACACAGATAATCATTTCTGCGTTTCTCCACACAGTTTTTGCTACAATCGTTCGTGGTCATGCTTTCCGTATTACGACGTGACTACCCCGCAAAGACAGGTCATTCCCGTATCCACCACCTGGGGACGTGCCCGGCAGCTGTATAGCCAGTACCCCTGAAAACCACTGGAAAAGGAGGGAATGGGTAGGGGCAGGAAATTTAGCCTTCTTTATGAGTCCCGTTGACTCTGCTCTCTTTAGATAAAAAAGAAGGGGTCTTTATACTTCATAGAGCGTGGCATTTCTCCACACAGTTTGGCTACAATGGCTTGCGGTTAGCTCTCCGTAGCATGACCTGACTACCCCGCATAGACAGGGCATTCCCCTATTCACTTACTTGAGACGTGCCCAGCAGCTCTGTAGCCGGAGCAACTGAAAACAGATTCAAGTGCCGAGTAGTAAACAATGACCTAGTAATCTAAATATGAACGGTGTTATGAACTTTGTTCACAATAAACCTCAGTTGCCGTGTTGAATTGATAATCGGAACTGTTTCATTATATTTAAATTCCAAAACTGAAGAGCGGAACAAATGATTTTCCGAAAAGGCTTATATTACCCAAATGTTTTAAAATTATTGTCAAAAATTCAGAGAATCGCACGAGTTTTTCTTAAGACTTACTGTATTGTGTGTAATAATTTATCTGTCACGCAAACAAAGAGGTAAACTAAAGCTTTTTAACCCCACATATGTAACACAAAAGCACTGAATTTGAAAAGCAAGGAAGAGGAATTTGTTTAAATTGATGTATCACTTGTTTTTCCAATCCCATTCAACACTGTATTGTGTAATATATATGTACATGCCTCTTTGAATTAAAATATTGTTTACACTAACATACTTTCTAATAAGAGGGCCCTAGCATCGGTTTGAGCGGAAATAATTGCTAAATGTCGAGCAAAGCAACATCCATGTTAACTTTCACAAATGGATAGTCAACAAAAGTAAAATTAATTGGTAAATGGTTCTTACAATCTTTGTCGTCCGTTGCCCGACAAAAAGACCAACAGAAGACAATAACAACATAAAAACAACGACTAGACACTCATATCTCTTCTCATTCATTGTTAATGAATTTGCATCTTTTTTCACGACAAGGTTCGCTTTAGCCACTGTAGTCAGGTTTAAAGAGACAGATCTATCTTTTATATATATATTTAGGTTGTCTACGTGACATGGCAGATCCAGGCCTCAAGGTAGACTTTGATTTCAAGTTGGCTTCCGTTTTCAACAAAATGATCGCCAACAGAACTTTTTGGTCGCCAGTCAAAATTGTTTGGTGGCAAAAGATCTTTTTCGCATTAGAAGCTGTCAAAAAGCAAGCATATTGATTGATGGGTTAGAGTTTAATGTCCAGTGACCAATATTTATAATCAATGTTACAAAATTGTAAGTAAAAGAAGTATGAATTGAAGGTGGAAGGAACATCTTGGGCAAATGGAAAAGGGGAGAAATGTACAGGGACAGGATGTGTAGCCCTCTCTGCACTCTGAAGGAAAATGTAGATAGGTAGATTGATTAGTAAGGGTTTAAGGTCCAGTGGGCACAATCTCGGCTATGTAAGGATGAGAACAGGCAAATCAAGTCATAGAAAATCTAAGTCAAAGAAAAATGAAATTAAAATGTGTAATGCCGCTCTTGTACGGTGGTAAATTTTTTTTCGTTCGTTCACGAATTACAATGAAAACGCACAAAAACCGGAGGTATACAGTAAGTACGCCGTACATGCACAGTCCTTGTACCTAATAGAACGAACTCGCACCGAACTGACACCGGGACCCTACCAGACAAGCAACGAAAAAAAAGTATTTAAAACGGTAACATACCGGACGAGTACCGAACAACACGGATTGCTAACGAAAACATACCGTACGAGCACGTTTGACCATTCAGCAATTTTACACAGATAATCATTTCTGCGTTTCTCCACACAGTTTTTGCTACAATCGTTCGTGGTCATGCTTTCCGTATTATGACGTGACTACCCCGCAAAGACAGGTCATTCCCGTATCCACCTCCTGGGGACGTGCCCGGCAGCTCTATAGCCAGTACCCCTGGAAACCACTGGAAAAAGGAGGGAATGGGTAGGGGCAGGAAATTTAGCCTTCTTTATGAGTCCCGTTGACTCTGCTCTCTTTAGATAAAATAGAAGGGGTCTTTATACTTCATAGAGCGTGGCATTTCTCCACACGGCTTGCGGTTAGCTCTCCGTAGCATGACCTGACTACCCCGCATAGACAGGGCATTCCCCTATTCACTTACTTGAGACGTGCCCAGCAGCTCTGTAGCCGGAGCAACTGAAAACAGATTCAAGTGCCGAGTAGTAAACAATGACCTAGTAATCTAAATATGAACGGTGTTATGAACTTTGTTCACAATAAACCTCAGTTGCCGTGTTGAATTGATAATCAGAACTGTTTCATTATATTTAAATTCCAAAACTGAAGAGCGGAACAAATGATTTTCCGAAAAGGCTTATATTACCCAAATGTTTTAAAATTATTGTCAAAAATTCAGAGAATCGCACGAGTTTTTCTTAAGACTTACTGTATTGTGTGTAATAATTTATCTGTCACGCAAACAAAGAGGTAAACTAAAGCTTTTTAACCCCACATATGTAACACAAAAGCACTGAATTTGAAAAGCAAGGAAGAGGAATTTGTTTAAATTGATGTATCACTTGTTTTTCCAATCCCATTCACCACTGTATTGTGTAATATATATGTACATGCCTTTTTTGAATTAAAATATTGTTTACACTAACATACTTTCTAATAAGAGGGCCCCTAGCATCGGTTTGAGCGGAAATAATTGCTAAATGTCGAGCAAAGCAACATCCATGTTAACTTTCACAAATGGATAGTCAACAAAAGTAAAATTAATTGGTAAATGGTTCTTACAATCTCTGTCGTCCGTTGCCCGACAAAAAGACCAACAGAAGACAATAACAACATAAAAACAACGACTAGACACTCATATCTCTTCTCATTCATTGTTAATGAATTTGCATCTTTTTTCACGACAAGGTTCGCTTTAGCCACTGTAGTCAGGTTTAAAGAGACAGATCTATCTTATATATATATATTTAGGTTGTCTACGTGACATGGCAGATCCAGGCCTCAAGGTAGACTTTGATTTTAAGTTGGCTTCCGTTTTCAACAAAATGATCGCCAACAGAACTTTTTGGCCGCCAGTCAAAATTGTTTGGTGGCAAAAGATCTTTTTCGCATTAGAAGCTGTCAAAAAGCAAGCATATTGATTGATGGGTTAGAGTTTAATGTCCAATGACCAATATTTATAATCAATGTTACAAAATTGTAAGTAAAAGAAGTATGAATTGAAGGTGGAAGGAACATCTTGGGCAAATGGAAAAGGGGAGAAATGTACAGGGACAGGATGTGTAGCCCTCTCTGCACTCTGAAGGAAAATGTAGATAGGTAGATTGATTAGTAAGGGTTTAAGGTCCAGTGGGCACAATCTCGGCTATGTAAGGATGAGAACAGGCAAATCAAGTCATAGAAAATCTAAGTCAAAGAAAAATGAAATGAAAATGTGTAATTTCGCTCTTGTACGGTGGTAATTTTTTTTTGTTCGTTCACGAATTACAATGAAAACGCACAAAAACCGGAGGTATACAGTAAGTACGCCGTATATGCACAGTCCTTGTACCTAATAGAACGAACTCGCACCGAACTGACACCGGGACCCTACCAGACAAGCAACGAAAAAAACGTATTTAAAACGGTAACATACCGGACGAGTACCGAACAACACGGATTGCTAACGAAAACATACCGTACGAGCACGTTTGACCACTCAGCAATTTTACACAGATAATCATTACGGCGTGCTTGACCAATCAAATCCATTTTCTCTTAATGTTACCGAGAATGACCTTAGAAAAGATATGTCGAGTTACAGTTAAGCTTCTCCACCAACGACCAAATGCGAAAATAAAATTTAAGATACTCAAGAACAAGATCGGGTTAAAGTTGTACTGTCTATATGGCAGCAGATGATTAATACATATAACGTTTTTAAACGGCGAAAAAAGACATTTTTTCATGTTTTGGGTATATTTCAGAATACAACATAAATACAAATCATGTTACAACATAAATACAAATCAACAAACACTGCATAACTCTTGCAATTACTAAATTATTAGTATATAAACAACGTTATAAAATAAAAGAAGACGGTACAGCACCATCTATTGGATGACCACATTATAAGCAACCGTGGTAAATTCGTTATAAGGAAAAACAAATGGTCAGTCTAGGCCACATTTTTAAAGGTAAAATCGACAAAATATACAAGGTTAAAAAATAACAAAAGACCAGCTCAAAGTCAGAAGAAAGGAACAGAAAGTATGACTCAAATTATCGCTTTAATGGCATCTAACTATAGGACAACGTGACAAATTTTGTTACTCTTCAGCGGCTCAAGTTTCTCCTGTTCTGGCTGATCATTATTTTAGTTTCCCTTCCGGTTGTCTCATAGTTGAAGCCACAAGGCCGAAAATATTAGTTTTTCCTTCTGTTCCTTTCTTGTGAATTTTAGCTGTTTTTTCTTTTTTTTCCATATATATTTTCAAGGTTGCCACTCTTTTACTCATATAACGGAGTCTATTTGGTTTAGAAAAAGTCTATTTTGTTTCAGAATGAGCTTTTCCTCGAATTTAGTCCGCTAAAATTTTTGTGAATTTTCTACGATGAAAATCGAGGAAAAACCCATTCTGAAACAAAATAGACTTTTTCTAAACCAAATAAATTCAAGGGTAATTCAAGAGGTTTTCAAGGATTTTAACAATATTTCAAGGATTAAAAAATGAAAAATGGTTAGATATGGAGTATATGCACATCACACAAAATCTCAACAAATACATGCATTAGCCGGTTATGTAAACAATCCGTGCTCTTCATTTGAGGTGTTGCTTAATTTGTTCTGCATTGTGCAGGACGACTAATTTGGAAAGACATCTGCTTTTATAACTGATTGTATGTCTGTTTGAAGTTGAATTAAAAAATCCCAACGGTAGAATATTCTTTTTTTTTAATATTTTTTTACCCTAAGATCAAGTCAAATCTCATTTGGTTTGAGTTGGTGCGATTTTTTTTTCTTTCAGGTTTCGTTATAAAGAAGAAATAGTGGACAATAATGCTGGTCTTGTGCTCAGACCTGTTAACCTCTCTTAACCGGTATGAGTATTCAAGCAGCAATGTGTCCGAAACCATCCGTATTTTGAGAATGTTTTCCGGTATATATAACAATAGTGATACATTACATTTTTTTCATACTAGCTATGGAGATCATTTCGTCAATCTTATAAACCGTTTTTTCAACATCATTGTTTTGATTCACTGATTTAGTTTTACCAGACATATAGATACATGTCTCTGGTTTGACGTCCAGTGAGCAATATTTCAGCTGTATATAGATGAAAACAAAATAATTCAAAAGTAAAAAGAAATCTGGAAATGGGTAGGGGCAGGAAATTTAGCCTTCCATACCATCCCTGGTGGGTCTGCTCTTATACGAAAAATATAGAAGGGGTATTTAAACTGCTTGCGGCATAGGGTTTCTCCCCAAAGTTTCTGTGCTATAATCTGTCTACCCCATTGCCACTGGAAAAATGGTAAAATGGGTAGGGACAGGAAATTAAGCCTTCCGAGTCTGCGCTTCTACGAGGAAATTAAGCCTTCGATGCGACCCCTAACGAGACTGCCTTTCAATATAAGGGGTCAAACTAATCAATTCAAATAAAATATAAGTACAACAAGAAAGATATGAAGAAGGAATTTATAAATAGGGCACCGAATTTTGATCGACAGTGAAAAATGGGTAGGGACAGAAAAGGCCTTCCTTCTATACGATTCCAATGGGTCTGCTCTTGTACTAGAAACATAGATGGGGTCTTTATACTCATAGGGCGTGACGTTTGCACTCAGTTTGTGTGCTTTTCGAATTTCGAACTGAAGACCCCGCATAGACAGAGCATTTCGCTATCCACAACCTGGGAAGGCGCCCGGCAGCATTGTTTGACAAAGACATATAAAATTTGCACTTTAAAGAACGTTGTTTTTTCTATCGCAAGCTTCTCTTTAAGAGTTATTGCTCAATTTCGGAAAAAACGTTGTTTCATTTCCAGGTTTTTGAGTAAACATTTGCAATGTGAATCCGTAGTGCGTATCCGTAAAAAATACGGAAAATCCGTAGTGGTAAACACCTCTGCGCGCTGCATGTTTCCCATACAAATGATTTGACTAATTTCATAAATTAGGGAAGTTCATTGCATCATTTAATTTAAATTCAATCCACCATTAGCTAAACTTGCCTGCCTGAACAAAGTCGAGAATAAGCTGTTTTGAGTTCATGTAGGATTTGCTTTTTTTTTTAAATTCTATTCGACTCCAACTTGTATTGTCACTTTTATTTGCTGACCAATACATGTATGTCAATACTTCTTAGTGTCTTGTTTGTGGAACCTCAGCTCAGAACTATCAATGAAACGTTTTCGACAATCGCATCAGATCGAGATGTACGACACCTGTCAGATTGCCACCTTTAAGATTGTCCTTTTGAAGTTTATCTATATTAATATCGTTAAGAGAAGAGTTACTTTTATTGAATGTCGGTGAATTCATATCATGTGTACAAGTGAACAATCACCATTAATTTTGCGGACTTTTTATCTGACGGCTATTTAGTTACGATGCATGTGGAAAAATTAGCATGGACTTTAAAGGGAAGTTCGTTATTCTAGGATTTTTCCCGGATTTTTGTTATTTTTCGCATTTTCCCGGCTTTATCCCGACCAGGAGCACCTAAAACGAAAATCCCAGGTTTTTCCCGCTTTCCCGGGTGTGTGGCAACCCTGTATTTTATATTTTGTGTTAATTAATTTTCAATTGTGGCCTACTTTTACGATTTTTATTTTGTTTATTGCATTTAATTTTGGTCATTGCACAACATCTATTTTTATAATTTTTTTTATTCGGTGCCCGTCCGGTTGGTTTCCGCCGAAAGTCCGGAACTCGAACGGTTTATCCTTTATCTCTTCGGTAAAAGTCCGTTTCACCAATTTAATCTACCGTATACGAACGGATGTAAGATGGACAAGTAGCGAATAAATAACGTATATATAACGCATGAGAACCGAACAAAACGTAAACCTACCATTCATTCACCGGACATTTCGTGCGGTATCCGTCTGTTGCAAGTTTTGAACATGTTCAAAATTTTTCACCGTACAAAACGGACATCACCATACCTGTACCGTATTCACTAGATAAAGAACGGACAACAAACGTGCATGAGCGGAGACGAACGAATATAATTTATTTTTATACGTTCGGCATTCGTTTGGGTTAAACGGTATAGTGTAAAGCCACTCTTACACTAGACGAACGAACGCCGAACGTATAAAAATAAATTATATCCGTTCGTCTCCGTTCATATACGTTTGTCGTCCGTTCTTTATGCGGTGAAAACGGTATTAGTACGGTGATGTCCGTTTTGAAAATTTTGAACATGTTCAAAACTTGGAACGGACATATACCGCACAAAATGTCCGGTGAATGTACTGTAGGTTAAAGTTTTGTTCGGTTGTCATGCGTTGTATATACGTTATTCATTCGGTACTTGTCCGTCTTGCATCCGTTCGGTAGATTAAATTGGTGAAACGGACTTAATTTTACCGAAGAGATAACGGATAAACCGTTCGAGTTCCGGACTTGCAGCGGAAACCAACCGGACGAGCACCGAATGATTGATTGATTGAATATTGTTTAACGTCTACTCAGCAATATTTCAGCTATATCAAGACGAGAACAAGTTTGTTGATAAATAATCACTTTGGGGTATGGAAATGGCCATGGGACGGGAAATTCTGACTGCCACTGGAAAAGTAGGGTGAAATCGTCAAGGGCGGGGAATTTAGCCTTGTAGCCGATCACCTACGGACCACCCCAAAAGGAGCTTGCCGAATGAAATGAATTTATAAAAATATATGTTGTGCAACGGCCAAAATCGACATGTAATAAACAGAAATGAGAATCGTCAAAGATGGCCACAATTACAAGATAATAAGCAAAAACAATAAAAAAACTAAGAACAGAAGGAAATACCCGTATTTTCGACCTTATGGCTTCAACTATGAGGCCACCGGACGGAAAACCAAAATTATGGTCCTGCTATGTCGAGAGAAACTTGAACAACTGAAGAATAACAGAATTAATCTGTTTGCCCCCCAGTTGGAGGCCATTAGGCCGATTATATGAGCCATACTTTCTGCTCCTCTCTTTTGTTTTTATCCAGTCTTTTATTATTGTTACTTTGTATATTTTGTCCTTTTTTACCTCTTAAAATGTGGCCTACTTTTACCATTTTTATTTTGCTTAAAACGAATTTACAGCGATTGCTTATGTGATCATCCAAAAGAAGGTTCTATACACTATCTATTTAAAGTTGCTTCTTTAATTTAATAGGAATTGCAAGACTTATGCAGCGTTTGTTTATTCGAACTTATATTGTAACGTTTTTCTAAAATATACCCAAAACATCAAAATTAAAAAGTCCGTTTTCTCGCCGTTTGGAATTTTCGCCTTGGGTCGTTAGTGAAGAAGGTTATCTGTGACCCGACAGTTCTTTTCTTAGGTCATTCACTTGCTTTTTTCTATTCGGTGATATTTTGGGAAAATGAATTTAATTAGTCAAGCACACCATAATGATTATCTGTGTAAAATAAGTTGTTGAGCGGTCAAAAGACACAGGTTTAATACAGCAAAGATAAAAGGAAACACTTACAATGGCCAAAAATTACAATCACATGCCACAATCACAATCTACTAGAGAACTGCACAAAAAAAAAACAATAAAAAAGACAAAAGACAAACGTAGACAACGATAAGAACTCGGGATAGCCTTTTTGAAAAATCGATTGTTTTGCATAGTAATTATTCAATGCATTTTTACTTGGTGTTTGTACGGTACGTTTTCGTTAGCAATTCGTTTTATTCTGTATTCGTCCGGTATGTTACCGTTATAAATAAGCTTTATTCTGTGCTTGTCCTATAGGGTTCCGGTGTTTGTTCGGTGCATGCGAGATCGCTTTATTCGGTGCCAGGACTGAGCATGTACGGTGTACCTACTGTATACCTCCGGTTTTTGTGCGTTTTCACTGTTATTCGTGCACGAACAAAAATAATTACCACCATACAAAAATGATTTTCATCCGTTCCTCATACATTTGTGCAATACGATGTAGTGTAAGAGCGGCTTAGGAGGGGCTTTAAGGGCAGCGAGTTTCGCCAGTGGAAAAGAGTAGAGATGGGAAGGGGCAGGAAATTTAACCTCTTAAATGACTCGCAGAAAGTTAGACCTGTCGAAAAATCATGCTAACAAAAATTTCTTTATAAAGACGTTTTATATTGTTATTTGACATCGACTAAACTCCGAAAGTATATGTAAGAGTATAAATTGATACCGAAAAGAGCATAAATACAATTTTACAGGTCGCCAAAACGTAAGAATACGGTGGCCCAAAAGGAGACCAGTTTTCCTTTTTAGTCGCCAATCAGTATTTATTGCCGCCTAGGCGACCATTTCAGTCGACGAAATAGAGCCCTGAGATCGCCAATTAATAATAGAGTCTTTTGCTCTCTTTTGTCTCGCGACGAAAGGCACAGAGAGCGAGACATAAGCGTACAACGTATGGCGGCGACGGTGTATACTTTCAAGTTTGAGTGATTAGGTCATTTTCTCAGTAAGTATAAATGGTAGGTCAATGATATTTTGTATATAGGTTGGTCTTGCGGAGTACATGGCAGTTTGGTAATGGTCAAATGAACATGTTAATTTTTTTAAACAAGTTTAGTTTCTCAGTAACTATAAATGACAGGGCAATGATAAATGATGTATAGGTTGGTCTAAGGTAGTATGTGAGAGTCTGTCATATGGCTTTAGTCCTTGACCTCAATTTCACGGTCTAAAGAGCATGTTCCCGGCACCTGGATCGGTTTTCAGGGGCTTCGGCTACAGAGCTGCCGGGCGCGTCCCCAGTTGGTGGATAGGGGAATGCCCTGTCTATGCGGGGTAGTCAGGTCATAATACGGAAAGCCTGACCGCGAACCATTGTAGCCAAACTGTATGGAGAAACGCCACGCTCCATGCAGTATAAAGACCCCTTCTATATTTCTCTAAAGAGAGCAGACGCACTGGGTGTCGTATGGAAGGCTAAATTTCCTGCCCCTNTTAACTTGTTCTCGTCCTGATATAGCTGAAATATTGCTCATTGGACGTTAAACTCTAACTAATCATTCAATCAATCAATAAAGAGCATGTTAATTTTTTTTGTTATTATGTCATTTTTTCAATAATAAAGTGGTAGGTCAATGAAATTTGGTATAAAGGTTGGTCTTGGGTAGTGCATGACAGTCTGCTATATGGCTTTTGCCTGTGACCTTAATTTTACGGTCCGGATGAACATGATGAGTTTTTTTGCAATTAATTTAATTTCTCAGTAACTAC
Organism: Modiolus philippinarum; assembly: GCA_002080025.1. Lineage (NCBI taxonomy): Eukaryota > Metazoa > Mollusca > Bivalvia > Mytilida > Modiolidae > Modiolus > Modiolus philippinarum. The sequence goes on along the minus strand of MJUU01046960.1, from coordinate 55,062 downwards.
CAGTGGAAGGTTAATGATATTTAATTTATAGGTTGGTCTTCGGTAGTACATGACGGTCTGTTATATGGTTTTTATCCATGGCCTAAATTTAAAGGTCTAGTGATAATGTAAAGTTTTTCTTATTAGATCAGTTTCTCTTAATATTTTAGTACGTCAATGATATTTGGTATATGGGTTGGTCTGAAGAAGCACATGCCGTTCTGTAATGTGGTTTATGTGTATGACATCAATTTCACGGTCCAGTAAACATGTCAAGTTTTCCAGTATCTATTTATGGTAGGTCAATGATATTTGGTGTGTTATTTGGTCTTTGATAGTACATGACAGTCTGCCATATGACTTGGTTCTTTGACCTCAATTTCATGGACCAGTGATCATGTTAAGTTTCTCCGTATGAGTTAATGGTAGATCAATAATATTTGGTATATAAGTTGGTCTTAGATGGATCACGATAGCCTGCTATTTGGCGTTTGCCCTTGACCTAATTTTCTCGAACCTGTTACATCAGTATCTGTTAGTAGTATGTCAACGATATTGGGCATTCAGGTTGGTTTGAGTAGTACCTAAGAGTCTGCTATATTGCTTTTAATAGTCCAGTGAACATGTTTATCTTTTCTGGTTTAAAACAACACAAAACTGCATTCTTTACCACTTACTAAATTGAATTTTCTGTATGAAGCGTCTTAAAAAAATACATACACTGATCAATCCTAATTTTCATACAGGTTAGATGCTGTAATAACATAGGTTATTACACCCTGCTAAAGAACACACCAATGTAGTAGAACATCGTTGTTACTACCCATCAGATTAGCTAATTAGGGTTTGGATGCTATTAATCTAGCCAATATCTTGCATCGCCTAAATACCTATGAAAAAGAAAGGAAATGGGGTAAATGTCAAGGAGACAACATCCCATATCCAGGTTAAAACGACCCAAACCAAAGCATCTAGGGGTCAAAGTACGGTCTTCAACACAGTGAGGAACCTCACACCATATAGCATATTTCAAACACACATCAGTCCCCCGACCATTTTGTAAATCTACATCTAATGCTCAAGTGAAGTTTACCTGTGAATTTCTTGTTTAAACGGTCTCAGAATTCATTTCTAGGGCATAACATGTAGTTTGTATTTAATATTTTGAAATAATTATATTAACACAACATCATCTAATATTTAGGAAAAGTAGTTACTCTATTGATACAATTTAAGTAAGGATTCAAAATACGTTATATTTTACCATAGATATATAGAACATTTTGATGCCAAAATTTTCTGTTTTATTTAAATCGTGACATTTTGAATACAACACATCATAAAATTATTTCGAAATAATTGAAAGAAATTGCATGTGAAGCTCTTTTTACCAATGCAAATTTTATAACAATCGGTTCTGAAATGAAGTCTTTGCAATTTTGTAAACAGATGTCATTTTAACAAGAATTGCACTGGTCATTTCCCTTGTGGAAATACTTTTGAGCATCGAGTGTATACTTCACCGATCGCGTCTAAAATTTTCAACCGTAAACATGTATTGCAAAACCTTGCCCTTTTTTACCGCCTTTTCAAGAAGCGGTGTTGTGGATTTTGAAAAACTCCAAAGAGTCTTTTGACATCTTTAACTCTAGATCATAAGCACACTGTAACAGCATTAAAACTTTCGGCTTCTCCATAATGTACACTATACAATGTATCATTCCTCATGAACAACTAAAATCTCGGCTGAAAGGTTTAATTTATAGATGTTTCTCATGTAAGAACGGTGAACGAAGATATAGGTACATTGTTGTAGGTAGAGAACAAGCCTAATTTGTAAAAAAAAAATGACTCCTAATCGGAGAACAAATATACAGAGGAAGAAGTGATTAAAATGTTTGAGTTTCTGATCGACACAATATTTGTCCAGTTTGGAGGACTTGTTTTTCAACAGACCATTGGTTTACAATAGGCATAAATTGTGCACCTTTTTAGCCGATTTGTTTCTCCAGTCTTATGGGGCTGAATTCATCGAAGGGCTTCTTCAAAATAAAGATAAAAACTGGCCAAATCTTTCGATTTTGGCTTCCGTTATATACATGATATTTTGTCACTAAACAACCCTCGCTTTGATTTTCTTCATCCGATCTATCCAAAAAGAGGTAGAAATTAAGGATACTACAGAAACTTCCACATCGGCCTCATTCCTTGTCCTTTACTTTGAAATTGACAACAGAGGTAGACTTCAAACTAATCCTTGACTTTTACTTTGAAATTGACAAAAGATGTAGACTTCAAACTAAGCTGTACGACAAACGAGATGATTTCACTTTTACAATAGTCAACTTCCATTTTCTTTGTAGCAACATCCAAACATCGTCGGCATACGGAGTTTACATCTCCCAGCTCATTCGCTTTTCAAGAGCCTGTGTGTTCGATACAGCAACTTCTTTGATAGAGCCCGGTTGCTCACAATCAGGCTACTTAAACAAGGGTATGTAGTCATCCCTTCAAGTGTGTGTCTTCATTTTTCTTTTCTGTGCTTCTGTATCTTTGTTGTCTCTGATGTTGCCATTGTCCTTGGATAATTCGTTTTGGATTAACGGTTCAGTTCTCATTTACCTTAAGTCAGTTTGAGTTTTTACACCAATTTAGCAACCAAGCAGGGAGGAACGAGACATCAATAAGGGTCCACACTTGTCCTTTATATGATGACGAAAAAGGGTAGATCGAGCTTATGATAATATCAAAAATATTCGTCTTATTTTTAAGATATTTTGTAAAAGTCTTAACCCATTATTGCCAAATAATTCAAGTGAAATAAAAGCGATTTGTCAAAGGTCGAAGTGTATAAAGCTATATGGTTTTATATAGATGTTTTATGTATTTATTAAAATTGTTCAGTATATTCAGCAGTTCTCGCCACAAATATAGCTGAAATATTGCTGAAGTTGGCGTAAAACATCAATCAAGCAAAGGTCGAAGAGGGTTGAAAGTAGCTTGTGTGACACCAATATACAGGAAAATCTGACAGCACGCTTATTATATAGATTCACATAAAATAATTAACAAAATAGATTTTTTATCCTTTTATATTTAAGAGCGATGTATGTAAAGAATCATTTGAACTGAAAAAGAACTTATTTTCATCGCATTATTGAGAGAATTATTTTAGTGCTGCACATGAGAAAACTATTAAGGAATCATATTTCTGTTCCCGGAGAGAAATATTGTCCGTAAAGAAAATAAAGTCAATTCCTGTTTCGATTGGTATTTCAATGGATTTCTATTGCTGTCGATATACCAATTTTCGTCCAGAGTGGTGTATATAACCAGTGTTACATACACTCCACAGTATAGGAACCTGTGCGCCTTAAATATCTGTCTTGCGGTTCTATCTGTAGGCTGTAGAACGTTTTTCGCGGAAAATCCACTACAACAGAATATGTCAGATAAGTTTTTCGTTTTTTTTTGTTGTTTTTTTTTTTTTTTTTTTTTTAAGATTTTTCTTGTACAAAATTATTATTATTATTCATCTAGTTAACTGTCAAGTTTGTCTATTTCCGTAGTTGTGAACAAGTTGTCAGCGAGAGCTGCTTTCTTGTAATTATTGCCACTACATTGCGTTACAAAATATAATTTTTCTCCGTTTTACATGAAAAGCTTAACGTACATCGCTCGCACTTCTTGAGACAACTATAAAATATATTTCTTACTTTTGTGCCAAATTTCAACGGCATTTGTAGCTGCATTGCCAAGAAAATCGTTGTTTGAAAAAATGAATTATGTAGGCTGTTTAAAACAACGGCAGTAGAATACCGAAGGAACAAAGGGGAGATATTCACAAAAATAGGCTGTTTAAAGTAATTTTATCACATACTGTAAGTCTTTCTTACAGTTACTTTGTATGCTGTTTAACGAATATATAACTACACAGTATGTGAAAAACACGGTAAAAATTAATTTTATGGAAATTTCAGCTATTTGCCATAATCAATGAAGGGATATGAAGTAAATGCACATGAGACGAAGTGTCTTCAAATGCATGATATAAACAAGCAACGGAACAACGCTTTTATTGTTCTTTTGCGGGTCTGTTTCATTTCTCCGTGTGTATCTAATAATCTGTACATAATTCCTTTTACTTTTAGAAGGCATATTGAAATTGTCCTGAGACATATCGATCATGGCCTCTGAAACTACTGGAATAAACTGTAATCAGATGAAGTATGCAAGGTCTTTCACAATTTACTTATTTCTTTCCAATATATTCACAAACCCGGCTGTCAATGCAGGTTTTACTCTTTGTGATTTTCTTGATCTTGCCAAAACCCGTTGAACCAAACTTGACAAATAGGCTGTATGGAAGGTATGTAGTTTGGTTCCTCTCAAGCTACAAACTGGAAAGATCATCGGACGAAAAGAAATTACAGTAAGGGCAATCAAACTTTGATCACCTTCCTCTCAAACTACTTATACCAATCTTTACAGCTGGAATTATGTATGGGAGACTCTTAAAAAAGTACTCGTTTCATTCTGATCTAACCAAAAAAAAATGGCTGCCAGCACTGATTAAATTTTCCTATCAGATCGGGATAAAACGTATTTTGACCATCTCTATGCAATATAATTTATTAGGTCAAAATTTTTCTGATTATTTCAGGAACTCATGAACAGCAGTATTAATCAAGTCATCCCCACAGTAACAGTTGTACTAACCACTGTGTTACCACTGTGGTGGTGTTGTGTTGCTTGTTTCTGTGCATACACATTTGTTGTACCTATGGACAAACAATAAGGAAGAAATACTCAATGAATTTCAATATCATACAAAGGTGATCATAAGGTGTATGGGTACAGCTAAAATTACGAAAAAGGGACTTGTAACTTAAGTTGTTGTGCTTGTCAAGATGTACAGCTAAAATTAAGAAAATGTGACTTGAAACTTAATTTGTGGTGCTTGTCAAGATCTCGGCGATATCTACTTTTTAACTGATGAAATTTGTAATGTGGACAAATGTTTATTATCCTATTTTGCCCTTTGTCAGGCAACGGATGACAGTGTTTGTAAGAGTACTTTGCTCGTTTTTTATGCTTGTTGACCCCGCATCCATAATAAATGGATAGATGGATGTAGCGTTGTTCAACGTTTTGCAAGTGAATACCGCTCAAACCGGTGCTAGGGCAGTCTTGAACTTACTATGAGTAGGTGTTTTTGCTCTCTGTTGAAGGCTTCATGGTGACTTCAAGGTGAAGCGTTGTTTTATTTGCTTAATCTTGCCATGTATTAATAGGGATTTTGTCCCATGCACATTTACTCCATATCCCTTTATTTGTTCATAAAGGGACACGGGACAGATCAAGGGGAGGTTTGGGTACTCATAAACCGGTTTAACCTTACTGCTATGACTGCTGCTTTTGCTAGCGCCGGTGTAACATTTAATAGTATCCCCCTATCAAATAGTATCCTTGGGGAAAGTATTAAATATTAATCTTTTTTCAAGTGATAATTTGTTATTATTAAATGTTTTCCATTACTTTGAAATTTTTCCTTCACAAAGTTATTTTGGTGATTAAATATCCAAATGCCAAATTTTCCTGAGGGTAAAATGTACTCAAAAATAAAACATCTGATATAATATAATCAAGGTAGAAATGTATCTGAAAATTTTTTCCAAAACGATATTTTCTCATCAAATATCATTATCCATGATGATATTTGACAATAGATATTATCCATGATAATATATGACAATAAAAAAGTATCCATAAAAATATATGATAAAATGCTAACAAGGATTTGATATGATGATAAAACATTATCCGTGACATCAACGATGTATATTTATTGTTAAATATTATCCTGATGATCATAAAATATTATCTGGGTACCAATGACATATATAATAAAAAAATATTATCTAGGAAAATATTTTATTGTTGAATATTATCCTGGATAATATTTTATTATTAAATATTATCCAGGGTAATATTTTAACATTAAATATTATCCAGGATATTATTTTATTATCGAATGATATCCAGGATGATATTCTATTATTAAACAATTTGCAACTGTTTTGGATTTTTTTTTCTCAAAAAAAAGCAGTCTCAATTGTATCGCTTTTATATCATTCAAATATAAACAAATTTAGTAAATTCAGCAATTATCAAGATAAAAAGGTTGTATAATTTTCTGCTATTATCAATGTCTTACGGCAAAGCAGTAATTAATAAAAATATACCATATCATGAATTGCATGTATTATACGTGCACAAAAATCCATTCCTGAGTCATCAAAGTTCTTGAATCATCATGATTTTAATGACTACCTGAATACTACTCATCTTTCAACTTAAACCTGTTTTTTATTTTAAGATACTATCTAATGGGTATAAAATTGTGTCCTGAATAATATTTGGACTATCTCTACGCCTTTTATACATGTATAGAATATTAATTAAAATCAAACAGTGGAAAGTATTTCACAGGGTCGGAAACTATTTTAACATTAACAAGTCTCCTATGGAAAAAACCTCATATTAAATACTTTCCACCGGATAGAATTTAACCAGGATAGTATTATATCTTACACCGGTACAAGTCCAGCTGTCCGTATTTCCAATGGTTGCTTACGTTCGTCTTTTGTCTTACTTGTATTATTCCTGTGTACTAGTATTTCCCCTTGCAGATTATTGCATTGAATTATAATTTTCAGCCATTGTAGATGTTTCCTGTTGTCCCTTTTATTTTATTTATTTATTTATTTATTTTTGCTATTTACAAGGACTGTTTAAATGTCAATAGACATACACGCGTGGCATTTATCGATTTTACTCATAAGAAGTTCAAGTACCAGAGACTACCTGACATGATTTTTTACAATATTTTAGCATATTCTGCAAATGGCCCTACTTCTTTATTTTAAATGTAATCTAATACAGCCTATTAGCCCTAAGTTATAATTCAAAGTTATATATCCTGCTATTTCTTCTTTTTTCTCAAATGTGAATTTGTCTGACTTTTGATTTTTCTTCTTTGTGTGCTTCAATATTTATTCGAAACAGTAAAATCCGATTCACAGAGTAGCAAAAGTGGCTGCTGGCATGGTACATTTTACCACAAAAGGAACATATAATACTTCAAGTTACAAAAACACAATAAATATGCACGGAACAACTAAATATTACTCATTTCAATAAATAAATACGTCAGTCAGCCTACAACTGTGTTCTTGATAAAACAGTAATCAGAGCTACAGTACTACCTTAAATAGTATACAGTTGACAATTTTATTAATATTTTCGCCATCAAAAAGAAAGTACATATAATTATTTGGCTTTGTATATGCAGTTAATAAAACAATAAACTAACTATATGAATATAAAGACAGGCACGCAAACATGGGTAAAGAAATAGGTCTATGACTGTTTATTCCACCTATGAATATAGACTTTTTAATTTGAAATCAACAGGTTACTTGTAAATATCATCATACTCGGATACATCAATCATTCATACACGTTGGGCGGACTTTACAAACTTAAAAAGTTTCCTAAGTCAAAGACAATACGTAAAAAACTGTATGCTGTTTCACATGTTTTCCTGTAAAAACGTTCTACAGCCTACTGATTGAACCGTAAGAAAGATATTTCAGGCGCACAGATTCCTATACTTAGCACTCGTAGGTCCCAAGTTCCTATCGTTGTCTACATTTCTCTTTTGTCTTATTCGTGTTTTTTTTTCCTTTATAATTCACTGGCAGATTGTGGCATGTAATCAATCATAATTTTCAGCCATTGCAGGTGTTTCCTGTTATCCTGTTTTTTTTACATTTGATTCGTATTACAGATGTTAGTCTTTGTTCGTTTTGGCGCATATTTTTTTTTTCAAATTTCTAGTCATGGCAAAGTGTACTAGTCATGGCAAAGTGTATTCTTGGATGTCGACATGAGTCCTAAAATCTTCTGTTTTTGCATAGCGTTGCTTTCATGACGAAATATTTCTTGGTATATACAGTGTTTTGCTTTAGAAAACATGTATGAGGAGAGGATTATGGAACCCTTGAAACATGCTGTTAGCTTTTTTCTTACATTTGTAACACGAGTTAAATTTTTTCATATGGTTTCTCAAGCCCATTTCTCCTTATGAGCAGAAGAGTTTTAGTCTAATATCTTGATAGATAACAAGTTGTAACTCCTTGCAAATGCTTTGAGATTAAGTCAACGAATTCTGATGTATTTTGTAGACTTTCAGCTAAAACTAAATGTTCCTGATAATTTTCGTAAGAATCTACATTTAACAAAAATAAGAACTGAAGATGCTAGATAATTTGGTGTTCTAATGTGACCGATACAAAGGTATTTCTACACCTTTAGTGTTTTGCTTTCAATTACCATTTTGTAATGTCGATATGCTGAATTTTCGGATTTATGAGCAGAAGGGGTTGACGGTGGATTGTAATTTATCCGGCTTTTATGCAATTGATAATGAAGGATTAGGCTACGACTTTTTTGTTTAGAATTAGTATTTTATAGTGAAATGAGCAAATTAAAAAGCTGATTCAAATAAATGGAAATATGAATTGTAGAGCGTTAACTGCATTTTTTTTTGTTTTCTCAATTTATATTTGATTTGTTTTGTTTGTTTTTTTGGAATAAAAATATAAACTAAGAGAAACTTTTCAGTTATTTCGATTTTATCAACGAAAATCCATTTGATACACCAGAGGATAAAAATATGGCCTGAAATACAAAGACAGACAACTCTAAGTAACATTAAATCAACCGAGTATTTCTATTACATGTAAGATATTTCTTACCAGTAATTAAATCTCTGTCTAAATATAGAGGACAGTAAAGGCCCGAATAGGAAAAATTCTCGAAATATTACACGTTTTTTCATCGTGGAAAAAAATGCAAATGTTTTGCATGTGCTCGATATAGGCCATAAAACCAGCAAATGGACATCTTGAGGGTGACACACGTAAAATGTTTTGGTGTGCAGTTATTGACTGCACTTTGGATATCAGAGAAAAAAGAATAATTTGGATAAATATCCATAGCTGCAAGGTTTGGATGTTTGCCCTTTTCTACGATTAAAGATGAGGAAAATGGAAAAGACAACAATGTTCGAAATCGATCAATTGGGTTCAAAACGTCACAATAGGGTACGCTTCATGCATTTCGTCGACTTAAAACCTTCCGAAATAATTCCTGTACGATCATGTTTGCAATGAACAACTACAAACAACTATTGAAAGAAATGTCAGACAATGCCATTTCTAACAGAGCAATCGAATCTGACACGAAAGGAGAAAGGCCCGTTGATCTTGATGTGACACATTACAAATCGTATGATATTGGACGAGCGTCTGAACTTAGAAATCATTCAACATGTATCTATAGTCATTGGAGTATGCTAAATAACCCTAAAAATTGCATTGTATATTTATTTGTAGGAGGTTTCATTTGACCCAGAGGACCGATCTCAAGAAAAGAATGTTCCGAACCACTAATTCTGAAAGGGGTTACCTTGTATACGAAATACTGTGAAAGTACTATTGTTCGTGGGGTACCTTCGTGGTTGACTTAAACCACGAAATTTGATACCCAACGAAATACAAATCTTCCGTTGATATGCACTGTGGAAAGTCTCAAACCACGAATTTAAGAACCCATGAACTTACGACTTGTCTGCAATCCACGAAAATTGGCATCCACGAATAAAAGTACTTTCACAGTAATGGAAGATAGACCCTTATTAATGTATAATTTGTCGTTTAGTGCCAAAATTTGGAATGAAAATTTCAAAAAATAAACAAAATGCAACATCAGCCTTTATCGACACCTAGTGCAGGATCGACACATAGGGATCACTATCCGTCGTCTTGTGTCCGTCTGTCTGTCCGTCTGTATGGCAAAAAAAAATTAAGCATTATCCGCATCTCCTCCTAAATCGCTTGACACTTTTCAGCCAAACTTGTAGGAATGCTACTGTTTATGTTGAAGATATGCACAATGCATTTTTTCATTATTTTTTATTAAAGATTTTACGCTGTTTTTGGACTTTGTCATTTTTGCTTATTGGAGTCTTGAGGGTACGTCTCCATTATCCGCAACTCCTCCTCAACGGCTTTGTAATTTTCTACCAAACTTGCAGGAATGCTTCAGTTTATGTTGAACATGTGCACCATGCATTTTGTTTTTCTTTAATTTTGTTTTATGTTGATTTTACGCTATTTTTCGACTATGTCATTTTAGCTTATTGGGGTCTCGAGGATTCGTCTCCATTATCCGCAACGACTCCTCAACGGCTCTGTATTTTTCAATCAAACTTACAGAAATGCTTCAGTGTATGTTGGATCTGTGCACCATGCATTTTGTATTTCTTTAATTTTGTTTTTTCCAGATTTTTCGTTATTTTTCGACTTTTGTCTTTAAGCTTATTGGAGTCCAGGATATATCTCCATTATCCACAACAGCTCCTAAACAGCTTTATATTGTTCATCCAAACATGCAAGAATATTTCCTTGTATATTGCAGATGTGCACTATGCATTTTGTTTTTCTTTCTTTTCAATTGATTCCAAAATTCCATATTATCATTGAACTTGCACTTTAGGTTATCAAGTCTTAGGGTGTGCCTCCATTATCCTCAACTCCTCATAAATAGATTAGTATTTTTTTTCACCAAACTTGGAGGAATGCATGCTACAATATATAATGTAGATGTGCAATATTGACTTTGTAATTATATTTCAAATACAGGAATTCTAAAATATATATCGTGCAGGCGACCGATACATGTGTTCTGTGGAACACTCATGCATTTTATCAATTCTAAATAAGTCCGAGACAAAATTCAACTAATTATATAATATTAATAATGTTACAAACACCATAGCAATAACGACTGACGGAAACTGTAAAGACAATAAGTCCTCTAATAGAATAAAGAGGATTCTTATAGTTTGACACGTTTAACACAATCTGGCATATGGTACCACTCCACACTCGCCATACATTATACACTTTCTTGGAGTGTATATTTACCTTTCATAAGAATTGCAACCATAGGTCACCCTTCGTGTCATTTTTACGTCACAAAAATGCTTTCCTCCCAACAGAGGCCATTTTTACAGACATAATGTACATGTATAATATAAAACTTTTATTCAACAAAATAAATATGGTATAGTAAGACACATTTGAAAAAAAACACAAAAATGTGCAAATTAAAAAATGACAAAAGGGAGAAGAGGGTAAAGTGATCAACGTTTCGGTCGTATGGTCGACTAGGGCTACCGGTCTGAAATACGGAGGAGGATACAGTCCGAAAAGTCATTGTGTGAAATTATCTCCCTTCTAAACATGCTAATGGGGTATGCGTCTACTTCATCAGCCATATTTTAGAAACTCGCCGTCTGTTGATGGTGCATTGTAACGACTGGATATTAAGCTTGTTCGGGTATATAAATCACAAAGGAATGATGCATTTAGTAAAACAAAAACATTTACAAAACAAAAGTTAACAATTTGTCTGATTTGCACGTTCAATTGGTCATAGTTGATGTCAAATGTCTTCTCTGCGACCATACTAAAATTAATCTGGCGACAATAAAATATTATTAAAAGACAAAAAAATACCGGGGCGGACACAATTTCTGTAAGATAACCAAAGGATAACCAAAGGATAAATCTTGCAGAGGAGATATGAAATAATTGATTTCAAAGATGTAGATATTTCCAAGGTCCAAAATGATATCCCGTTACCAAGGTATAAGTGATGGTGGTATTTTCCATTGTGTTCATTATATGGCGGTAAATGTTACTTATAAACACTGTCAAGGCACTCACAGGGAAAAATATACCTCAGTAAGGTAAAATTATACGAAAGTAATGGGAATGTTTCGAGATTTCTGTATCTAAATATTTATTTGGAACGATAGTCGAATGTTTACTGTTCCATTTAATGTAATAAAACAAACTATAGACAAGAAATCAAATTACGATTACCTGAATGGGCCTCTGACTCTTAAGTTGTAATCATGACGTATATAGGTAAATTCGATTTATTGATCAGTATTGTAGTAGAATCCACGAACTTTTGGGTTTTATTCTGGAAAATTGCGTGGAAGGGCGGAAATGAAATTTTGCACACGTATTGATCAATTCTTTATGGATCAGTATGCCAATTTTGGAGAAAATCCGGAGATGTATATTTAATTCATCCAAATTGATAGAAACCCACTTCAGTCAACTTAAACCGCAATTTACGCACTAATTACAAAATTTACAACCAAATGGCTAACATTTACTGTGCTTTGTATCTGTCTAACGTCATTGTTTTTTGTGTCTAACGTCATTGTTTTCTGTGTTCTCGTTTTGGCCATGTCTTTGGACTTCTTTTTTGTAAAATTTCACTCATTTGTTCCTTCAGTATTCTACTGCCGTTGTTACATTATTTCTATACCTTAATGAAATACACGATTTAAAAATCATTAAATTTTCTAATCAGAAACAACTTTTTGGAATTTGTAACTACGGAAAACAATCTAAGTAGACCTTTTCTGTTTCGTTTAATGCTTTGTCTAAAACTAATCACTTATCGGCCTGTATATTAAAATGACGAAAGAAGGCTGGCCTAATGACGTATCAAAGATATTACCTGTAAAAATCGTGCCAAATCCTGAACATTATCAAAAACGGAAATAAAATTTTAGTATTTTCTCCGTATTTCAGCCTCGAAGGCCATACCGCCAAAACGTAGGGCACTCTTCATTCACTTTTTGATTTGTATATATTTGTGTATTTTACTTTTTTTGTCTTGTGGTTTGCGCCTGTCCTAAGTCAGAAAATTTATTAAGCCTTTGTGTGTCTTGTCTTTTTTCTAGTTAGTTTACTTTATGTCTATAGGAGTCTATGGTGATGTTTATTTCGCTGAACTTGATTACTCTTTATTCAGGGGCCGACTCCGACCTGCCGTTTGGTGTGGGGTTTTCTCACCGTTCATTGAAGATCTTCTGGTGGCTTTGAGTTGTTATTACTCCCCTTTGGGTCGTTGTCTCTTTGACACATTCCCTGTGTCCCTTCTTTTTTTCTATTCTTTGCATTTTGTTTATACTATTAATTTTTGGCCATTGCACAATACATATTTTTATATCTTTTATTTAGGTCTGCAACCTCAGCGTCCCACGCAATTGAACAATATTTTGTTTGACTTTAAGAAGTGAAGAAACAGTCTATTGTATCATCTGGAAGTTTCAATTTGGTTCAAACCCGTTTGATAGTGAAATAATAATAAATTTTATTTGCAAAAATAAACACGGATCCTAAATCATTAAGGCACTTGTAAGTCTAGCTTTGAGTCATTTTATTACTTTTAGAATTTTGCAGCTGGAAGACCATTCCCAGTGCCCCTGCAAAACTGATATCCTGGACAGTTCTTTTGTATCAGTTTTACAAAGTGAGATGGTATTATGGGGACGGGAACAAGTTTTTTTGTTGTTGTGTTTCTTTGATATATCTTATTTATTATCTTTTCTTTTCATTTTCAGTCCCGACGTGCGCGGTCCCGGCTTATGAATAGGCCCGCAACATCCTTTGAGTTTGGAATATGAGTCTTACTAACAGAGGACCCCGAGGGAACCCCGGGATATAGAAATAGGACTTAGTATCTCCGGCTTGCGGGGTGTGACCCCTCCTAAACGGAGGCTGACCCCGAGGGTCCCGGGATATAGAAATAGGACCCATTCCGTGGTTGTGCGGGATTAATAAATACACAACCCATCTTTCGGATGGGATGTAAACTCAGGTCCACGTGTTGGAAGAAATGCCACGCTTCCTGCACGTTAAAGAACCCTTGTAGCAAGCCCTTTTTGGGGTGGTCCGTAGGTGATCGGCTACAAGGCTAAATTCCCCGCCCTTGACGATTTCACCCTACTTTTCCAGTGACAGTCGGAATTTCCCGTCCCATGTCCCTTTCCATACCTCGAAGTGATTATTTATTAACAAACTTGTTCTCGTCTTGATATAGCTGAAATATTGCTGAGTAGACGTTAAACAATATCCAATCAATCAATCATTTTCAGTCAGGTAACAGTATCCAAAAGGAACAAAACTGTAGCTTTCCATTAAAGGCAATGGTAAAATATATTTCAGATGAACAGCAGACTGTAGTGATACTATCTTCTTCCATAAAGAACAGTAGGGTTTTGAAAAAATGATAAAAAAAAACATTGTTGCAAAGATTTTTCATATGCTTGAACGATTTATATGTTTTGACAAAGTGTGAAAAAACATAGATGTTCACAGTGAAAAGTGTTAGATTGATTTATTTTTCAAACTTTCAGATAAGGATGAATCTTTGTCCGGAAAAACTGCAAAAGAAATAATGTTCCAGGAAGAAATTGGAAAGCCAAAAAATATGAATGTATTCTCAAGCTAGCACATTAATACGACTTGGGATTTATACATTCTTTTTAGGCTTTGGAGTTTTATACATTCTTTTTGGGCTTTGGAGTTTCAAACAGCTATGTCTCGTAAATATATATGTTACGGTACAAATTGGAATCCAGTAAAAATTGGAATTCCAATTTCTACTGGGACAAATTAGAATTCTGATTTGTACTGGATTTAGTCAAGTATTAATTGGAATTCAAATTTCTCCTAGGAGAAATTGAGATATACTAATTTAAACTAGTAGGATTCTGGATCCTAATAACTCAAATCAATAGAAACGGTGGTAGAGAAGTAAAACATTATTAGTAGTATGCTCCTTCCATTGTTTTGGTGATAATTTAAAAAAATATTAATCTCGATGAATAAGATTAATTGTCTAATTGTATAAAAGATGCAGATGTTTTGATGTTTAATAAGTCAACTTTAAATATGGAAGAAAATATGGAGTTATTTTACAAAAAAAAAATATTTGGAATATGAATTGTTTTCTAAAGATTGTATACTTAAAAACTACTTTTCTTATACAGAACTTGTTGATTGACATTTTGTTTCCTTTGTTAAAATGCAGTAGATCCTGTTACTCTACCTGAAATTTCCAACATTGTCATATTAAAAAAATCGTTTGTTGGAAGATGGGAGAATAACAGCCACACTTGGAAATTACTCTGGCAAATGCAATACTATAAATTGCCCTTGTCGCAAATTGAAAATTCCCTGTTTCACCAATTTTAACAACAAATGAACAGTTATATTATAATTTTGTCATTTGTCATTTTATTGTTTGAGTATTTATAAATGAAAATGATGTGAAATACATACGTCTCATAACGAAATCAAAAACTTTTTTTCAGCTTCGAATGTCAGTAATATCTAGAATCCTCCTGAACAAAATATCCAGAATTATTCTGGATCATACTAGAATTTCAGTAGGATTCAGAATCCTACTAGTATGAATCAGGATATCTCAATTTCTCCTAGGAGAAATTGGAATTCTAATCCGTACTGGAATTCTAATTTGTCCTGGTACAAATAAGAATTCAAATTTGTACTGACTTAAAATCAGTACAAACTTGAATTTGATTTGTCCTGGTAGAAATTAGAATTGCAATTTGTACTAGGAGGATTCCGGATTTTACTGGATTCCAATTTGTACTGTAACATGTACAACATGAAAATCCATGAACCGAAATATGTGTAAAAGCTGACAGAAAACAAATTACCAATAGGATCTAAATAGGAAAGCCAAAATTAGCTAAGGACAGAGGAGATAAATTCGAAAACTACAATATTGACCTTAAAAAAATTCCAAAAACCATGTCAAAATCGACTGAACAGATTTTTTTGTTGAATTAACCTAGGACACCGAGTGCACAGTTTTTGACCTACAGTTCATATAAACACCCCGGCTGATGCTAGTAGCCAATTTCAGTCACTTTTGTGAATATATCTAAAACCAAAATACACGCATAAGATTAAACTATTTAGATTGATCGATTAGTTCGAGTTTAACGTCAAATGAGCAATATTTCAGCTATACCAGGACGAGAATAAGTTACTCAATTCAAACAAATTATAAGTAAAAGAAGAAAGAAATAAAGGAGGAAGGGGCAACGACTTTTGATTGCCATTGGAAAGGGGGAATGGGTAGGGGCAGGAAATTTAGCCTTCTAAACGACACCCAATGCTTCTGCTCTCTTTAGAGAAATATAGAATGGGTCTTTCCGTATTATGACCTGACTACCCCGCAAAGACGGGACATTCCCCTATCATCCACCTGGGGACGCGCCCGGCAGCTATTTAGCCAAAGCCCCTGAATACCGATTCAGGTGCCGGATTAAACTATTTTGATGCAAACAGCCAAATTGCCAGCATCCACTTTTGGGCTAAATATGAAAACCGAAGATTTAAATAAGATCTTCAGGTTCATAAAGTACTAACAAATAATTATTTACGTGCTTCTACATAATTAACTTTCAATATGCTGCGGAAAGAGGTTATATTATAGTGTTATTAAATGGATATTTCCTGTATAATGTCCACCTGAAGAGGCCCTCGGGTGCGCCTCGGACCAAAATAGGCGACCCCAACCCAATACAACTGTACGAGGACATTATGCAGGATTAATGTGAAAACCCAGTTTATGACACCTTTGTTAACTGACGACTTAAAATTACATGCATTGCATATTTCTTTTGAATTTTCTGTTATTTTTTGTTAAATAGCATTTTTTTAAACAAATTTATTACACTATCGTGTTCTTACAAGCCCCTTGAATGATAAAATGATTTCGTTGTGGTTCTGTCCTGTGAATTTTGTCGCACACTCTGAAGCGAGATTCGGCTGACGAGTAATATTTTTAGCTTTTAACACAGTGTCATTATATCAACGTAATCAAACAAAATAGTCTGAGTTGTCATGTGTGTAATTTTATTCGAAAGGGATTAAAAGCAATAGTCCAAAAGAAAAAAAAATAACATGTGAGAAGGAAACAGAAAAATAAGCGTAACTAAAGCAATATGGCTGATTTATTTAATTTCTATACACTGTCAGGTCATCTGCCCTGTATAAATGCCAGTTGCCCAGAACTTCAGGTTATATTAAATAGGCATTTCACACTGTATTTTAAGTCATCAGTTAAAAATGTGTCATATCTTAAACTATGAAATCAATATAGACAATGCAAGGTGAAATATTTTAACTATCATATACGAAAATCCCCCTAAATCGTGAAAACACCACACATAAAAATAAATGTAAGATTTTAGGTCAGTTATCGCTATAATCTATGCACTTTATTCATATAAAAAGTGTTAAAGTTTTTCCTTTATTTTTTGTTATTTATTTATGCCTAGTTTTTTCTATGAAATTTTTTGAAGACATGTTATACAACAAAACCGTGCATTGATAACCTTAAAAGTCAGGAAAAGCCGCGTTACAGACTTTCTGTTATACATTCCGAGTTAATAGACTTACTCACTCGAACCATCCGAGTTTTTCGACACAAGTTTCAACCCTCGGTGGGCCCAAGTTTGATGTACAATTAAGATAGCGACAGAAAAGAGTAAAGAGTGAGATATGAAATGTATTTCTAAGT
The DNA here is from genome assembly GCA_002080025.1 of Modiolus philippinarum. Lineage (NCBI taxonomy): Eukaryota > Metazoa > Mollusca > Bivalvia > Mytilida > Modiolidae > Modiolus > Modiolus philippinarum. The sequence continues at coordinate 37,527 of MJUU01046960.1, read as the reverse complement.
GGCTCAAGGCAAAAGAATCTTCAGGAAAATTTAATTTTACACTTCATATCAACATTTATGATAATCAACCCGATCATTCTATTCTTTCCATGAAAGTACGCATTCTAGAAAAAAAATATATACCATCCTACTAACAATCCCAACCTAAGTACACCTCTTGGTAGACAAAAAAGAAGTATACTGGATACGTAAATTAGGAACGGCAATACCGTATGGTTGAAACGACAAAATTGACAGTATAGATAGTATGGGTAATCTATCCAGCGTTCGTTCCTACCAATAAAGTTTGCTAATAAGGGTTTAGATGCCATCAACCTTGCAAAATATTACACCACAAAAATGTAAAGACAAAATAACCCCATATTTTAAGGACACATCAGTTCCAATCATCTCATATTCCTATACTTCACCGATAGCACCAAAGATCTTCAACCATAAACGTGTATTGCAAAACCTTACCACCGACGATCTCGAGTCTAAACCACCCGATTGTTCATGTTCAAATTCACCTTACAGATATAGTCCCTGTGGTCACGTCATAACGGGAGACTTGAATATCATCGAAAACCCGTCTCTCCATGACGTCCTTGCAAAGGGACCAAAATTCCGAGAACCACAATCCATCAACTTGGATCAAAATTTTAAACTCCTTATTGATGCTGTAGAGGACTATGTCAGAAAATGGATTAAACGTGAACAAGATAAAGACCTGGATTCTTTTTCGGAGTGGATTAAGGCTGCGAGTTCCACGATTCTTAAACGAGTCATTCAGCTACGAGGGTCAATGAGAACTAAAGCATCATCCATTTTCAAAAATGCCGATGTTGCCACATACTTGTCCTCCATTCATGACAAATATGTCGTTCCGGCAGATAAGGCCCCTAATAACATTTTCATTTGTAAAAAGCATTACATCGATTGTTTAAAGAAAGAACTTGGCATTGGCAATACCCTCGGCAATCCAACCTACACAGCTACTACTCTATCTAAGGAGGAGATATTAGAGAACCATAGATCTGTTTTGCTTTCCTATGGGATTTCCACCAAAGATGAGGACACTGATCTCCCCTCATTGTACTGGGTACCAAAATTACATAAATGCCCATACAAACCACGGTACATCGCCGGATCTTCGAAATGTTCTGCAAAAACTGTTTCTAAGCTATTAACACCCATCTTGACAGCCATAAAAGAGGGTCTTCAAAAATATTGTGATACTAGCTTTTCAAGAAGTGGTGTGAATGAAATTTGGATATTAAAAAACCCTAGGATCTGCTTGACATCTTAAAATCGAGATCATTATCCCATTGTAACAGCATTAAATTTTTTGACTTCTCCACGCTTTAAGCAATTCCCATGAACAACTGAAATCGAGGCTGAGAGATTTAATTCATAGATGACATAAGTACATTGTTATAGACAGAGAACAAGCATACTTTGCGAAATACGACTCAGAATCACAGAAAAAATATACAGAGAAAGAAGTGATCAAAATGTTAGATCGACAATATATTTGTCCAGTTTGGAGGACTTGTTTTTCAACAGACTATCGGAATTCCAATGGGTACAAACTGTGCACCTCTTAGTTGATTTTTTCTGCACTCATATGAAGCTGAATTCATCGAAGGGCTTCTTCAAAATAAAGATAAATAAACTGGCCCAGTCCTTTAATTTCAGCTTCCGTTATATAGATGATATTTTATCACTAAACAACCCTCGCTTTGGTAATTTTCTTCATCTTGTCTATCCAAAAGAGCTCGAAATTAAGGATACTACAGATACTTCCACATTAGCCCCGTTCCTTGACCTTCATCTTGAAATTGACAACAGAGGTACACTACAAACTAGGCTATATGACAAACGCGATGACTTCACTTTTTCAATAGTCAACTTCCCTTTTCTTTGTAGCAACATTCCAAAAGCACCGGCACATGGAGTTTACATATCCCAACTCATTCGCTACTCAAGGGCCTGTGGTCGATACAGTGACTACCTTGATAGAGCTCGGTTGCTTACAAATAAGCTACTTAAGCAAGGGTGTGTTGCCCATGACTTGACTTCATCACTACAGACGTTTTACGGTCGACATCACGATCTTGTGGACCGCTATGGGATATCTGTTTCCAAGATGACAACAGATCTTTCTCTCTGCCACTGAAGTTTTTTCTCTACCGGATTTGACTTTAATACCGAAATTGATATGACAACAGATGTTTCTCTCTGCCACTATAAAGTTTTTCCTCTACCGGTGTTGATATGTTCAACACGGCGGGTGTCTTTTAAAAAGCAGGAGATGCTTACTCTACCGGAGCACCTGATTTCACCTATGGTTTTTTTTTGGGACCGTGTTGTTCATTTTTGTATATATGTGTGTCTTCATTTTCTTTTCTGTGCCGTGCTCATGTTGTGTGTTTGTTTCCTTTTTTTTCCGACGTTGCCATTGTCCTTGGATTGTTCGTTTTAGACTGACGGTTCGTTTCTCACTTACTTTACAAGTAAATGTAGTTAATCTGATATATTAGTATCTGAAAGTGGCGTCTTGGAACGATAAAGTTCTATATATAAAATACTTTATACGATGTGCAGAGAATATTTTGTACGAAGTTATGATTTTTTAGGAAAATGTCCCGGTAAGACAATTAATTGTTAATACATTTACTTTGAAGTTATTTTAAGTTCTATTCTAGAATGACATTATGTGTATTTTGACGGTAAAAAGAAAACCAGTATTCAAGAGAGGTGGAAAAATTCTTTTTTCAGATGATGTTTGTAAGGATAAAAGTAGTATATTAAGTAACTTAACATGTTGTGTCATTTTGCTATTTCACATAAAATAAATAAGCTTCGTTTGTTTTTTTTTAATACCTGGCCTAAATTTCAGGGCCTAAAGGGCCATATGAGCTTTTGCCACGACGAGGCGTATATTCTTCTCTGAAATTACTTGGCCAATATTAACCAAGCTTGTCTAAATCATGACATGAGTATGCAGTTTTAAAATTGTCATTGTTTCAAAATATTAAATGTCATAATTATCATAAAACATTTTCCTATTTTGGAATTATTGCTATTAATTCCTCTCTTAATTACTTAGGTATTAGTAACCAGACCTGTTTACCGATTTGAGAACGAAAAGGATGTCCAAAACGAATAAAAGTGTAGTTTTTGTTTTGAAAAAGTAATTTTGCCATGTGTATAAACAAGAAGCCCAAAGGAAGCTGCGCGTACTTAATTTTTTTTTACCATACATAAGTGTGTCGAGGCGGATTTTGATTAATTGATGAAATGAAACATATGGCTCTTTTAGGAGCATTTATTAATGGACTGATTAATTAGAGTTTTACGCCAAGTGATCAATGTTTCTATTGCAATAAGGAAAATGATAGATATGGGTAAGTACAGGAAATTTAGCCTTCTCAACAAAACCAGTTAGGTCTGCTCTTCACGAAAATTTATAGAAAGGGTCTTAATATTACATTGGACGTTGCATTTTTCCATATTGATTGATTACTTTGAGTTTTAAGTCCAGTGAGCATTATTTAAACCTTCATCAGATAAAGTGTATGATAAGTCATGAGTCTTAATACCATTGAGCAATACTAGCATGTCAGCTACATCAGAACGAAAAATTTATCAATTCAAAAAATTATCAGTAAAATAAGAAAGAAATCAAGGTGGAAGGACAAGCTTTGATTGTCAGTGAGATATGGATAGAAGCAGGAAATGTAGCCATCTTTACGACTCCAAGAGTCTGTTTTTGTACGAGAAATAAAGAGGGGTCTGTCTAAATGACGGTTCGATTAGATTCTGTTTTCACTTATACTTTAATACTGAATGTGACGTGTTGTTTCTTTACATATTTTGTTCATAATGGTTGGCGGTCAGGCTTTCTGTATTATGAGATGACTACCCAACATTCACAGGGCATACACTATACAACACTTGAGGGCGTGCCTGGCAGCTTTGTAGAGGGATCCCTGAAAATTAATGTTTCACCCTAGCAATATACAACAGTTTCAGTTTTGAAAAAAAAATGTGATCTGATAATTTTTTATGCCTGTCGTTAGCAATTATATAATAAGAACCGATTCAATAAATATGTCCCCACCGTCAGTTTGTGACGTGTATATATTTTGTCATATTCTCTGTAAAAGAAAACATAGTCATAAAAATTCAGACGGAAACATACTAAATATTGTGTACATTCATACACAATGCAGAATTTTGTCCTCTTTTTGCAAAGGAATTATAAATTATTTATATAGAAGCTAACAATGAACAGTTGCAACATCGCCGCATTTGATTTGTCAAGAAGGTCCGGTAGGGAGAAATTTCTTTTTGCAACCAGTTGCATCCTCTGTAATTAAGGCGCCAACCGCCATTTATGTGCATCGAACTGGTGTGATCATCTGGACGCCTCTGGTACACTGGGGTGCAGACATAACCTCTCGTCCAAGTTAACTTGGAGAGCAGTCACAAGAACAGCTCAAAGTTATCTTGGAGCAGACTTAGTCCTAGAATCCTGACTGCTCTGGTCCTAGAATCATGTCTGTTCTATCCATGACCGTTCTACCGAAGTCTGTTCTAGCCATGACTATTCTATCTAGGTCTGTTCTAGCCATGACCGTTCTATCTAAGCCCGCTCTGGCCATGACCGTTTTTCTCTAGTCTGCTCTGGGCACAGCTTTTTAGTCCTAAAATTTTTACTGGATATGAAATGGGATTGTGTCAGCTTTTCTTTTTTCTCGAGCCCGAAACATTTCAATAAAAAAAAACAAAAATAATCCCCTTGTTTTACGATGTTTTAAATAATTATTTGTTTATTAAACGTAATCTGATAATGATTGACATTTTCCTATAATTAAATTAAAGATTGAAAACTTTTTGCGATTCAGTTTTCGGGTATATCACGAAAGGGAAATAACTCTTAAATTTTTTTAATTTACCTGGATAAACACAGGTAAATAATTATCCGCGAATAATAGCACTTGTCGACAAAATGCAATTTTATATCGGAACAATTCATTTCATAATTCTAATATTTATCTAATTTTGTTTTTATAATAAAACGTAACTTGATATATATGAAATACGTGTATATGGCACACATGAATATTTAGGAGCTGGTATGAGAGCGGTCATAGCTAGAACAGGTCAGCTGAGAGCAGTCATGGCCAGGACAGTCTTATGTAGAATGGTCATGGCCAGAACAGACTTAGGTAGATCGGTCATGGGTAGAACAGGTCAGAGCAGTCATAGCTCTGACCAGAACGGTCAGGATTCTAGCGATGAACATGACTGATCAGAGCGGTCAGGATTCTAGAGCAGACTTAGAGCTGTTCTAGAGCAGACTTGATACCTGTTCTAAGATAACTTAGAGCAGCTTTTATGACTGCTTCAAGTTAACTTTTATGAGAGGTTATGTCTGCACCCCACTGTATCTTGTTGAAAAAATGGAGTGAAAGGAAATTATTTTTGAGCAGAGGGAGACAAAATTTTTTAAATTTGATAGATCTTTACATCTATATGACAAGAAATAAATGCATTGGTAATACCATGCACTACAGGACAACATGTAGATACTAGTTGCCATTTTTAAATTTTCACTGTTTATCAAGTTTTCAGAGAAAAAAATAGAAGGACGGTTTTTGGTTTTGTTTGTACCAGTCAATGCCGGTAGTTTATAAATTTGTTGATGCAGGTACATCAATATTCACTTTATACTGTATTGTACTTGGCTTTGCAGAAATTTTGTGAACTAACAGAAGAATTGGTAGGGTATATTATACATTTTTTTTATTTCACAGACCTTATTAAAATAACTTAATTAGTTTCTATATTGACTTGTTAAACAAATATTTTTGGATAAGATTTACAGATTGGTGTTTATATAGAAAAATTTAAATGAATATTTTTCACTAGCTACAAATCTTACTAAATTTTAGTTAAGTGCTATATTTTGTGTTGTGCTTAATTTATTAAAAATCTTGTCAGTCTCGAAATACATGTATAGATGTTTAGAGGTTGTTACACTCTTTTAATGGCACTTATTTGTTTGAAGTTTTGACGAGTTTTATTTAAAGGTTTAGATATCAGTGGCTTTAGAACACTAAATTCGGATATTGTTTGTAAATCTCAGTAGGTTATTACCAAATTTATTGAGTTTTAGAGCAATTGATACAATTTTTATCAGCCCTTCTCTGATGGAGGTGATGTGGAGCAAGTAAAGGCATCTACCTTATATTGTTATATCAACTAAGTGACAGTGGGTACTAGGCAAATGGCTTTGACAAAATTCCAAATGAAATGCTTAAAAAGAGCCTCATTTATCTACTACCTTGTATGAAGATATGATTAATCTTTGTCTTGAACATGGAATTTATCCAAATTCTTGGGCAAATGGTTATATTTCTCCAATTTGTAAATCAGATGACCCAACTAATCCATCTCACTAACGTGGTTAAACTATTACTAGTTCTATTGGAAAGTTAGTTAACAGAATTCTAAATAATCGATTACAAGAATATATTAAGGAAAGGAAACTTACTAGTATTAGCCCAACAGATTGGATTCACTCAAAGTGCTCGTTCTGCAGATCATGTCTTGATCCTTAAAAAACAGTCAACAGCAAAGTGGTAGAATATTATTATTTGGACCACTGGTCTTAAACTAAAATTAATAAATATAGATATTGGATCGCATTTTTATAAGCTAATATCTGCTATGTATAAGAGCAGTCAGGTGAGAACTCTTTGACTGAGGATTTCTCAATTAAAGTGGGAGTTCGCAAAGGTGACAATTCAAGTCTTGCCTTATTTTGGATTTTTATAAATGAATTCCAATCTTTTCTTCAGTTTTGTTCGGATACAATATCTCTACATCTGGAAAAACTTAACTGTTTAATGTTTGCAGATGAATATGTAATATTTTCAACTTCCTCAGACGGCTTACAAGAAAGGCTAAGCATGTTAGAAAAATTCTGCGCTGATTGGTGTATGAAGGTTAACATTTAAAAAAAAAGTTTTCAATTTTCAAAAAAGCTGGAAGGAAAATCACAGATATTTTTGTTTTAATAACAGTCTAGAATGCGTTTCCAGGTATAGATACCTTGGGGCTTATTTTACTGCATCTTGGTCCTTCCATTAAATGATATTTTACGAAAGGATATGGGGTAAATGAACATGAGACCATAACACATATGTTAACCTCAACTGCAATAATTTTAATGAGCTGTATGGCCATTTCGGAAATTAATTCCTCATCAGCAGCACTAGAACCCAAACAAAGGAAATCCATCATTTTGAAAAATGATTAAAATGTATAAACCCAAAAGAAATCCGAATAATCAATAATATCAACTATAGCTAAGGACAAAACTACGATGGAGGGAGTTAATCCTTAGGTTTTAGAATTTACACAAATTTAGATAATAGTAATTGAACACATGAGATATTATCTCATGTACAAGTACACCAAATCTAAGAAAAATAAAGAGCATACATCTCTACCACGGGGAATTGTTTTACCAACTCCACACTGCAATAACAGACAAACTCCTGTATTAAATATTTTACGAAAGGATATGGGGTAAATGAACATGAGACCATAACACATATGTTAACCTCAACTGCAATAATTTTAATGAGCTGTATGGCCATTGATGGCTGAACTTCACAATAAAGCCCTGCAAGCCTATTATAAAGTGAGGAGGGATTTCTTGCGTCGTGGCCCGGGAATTCATACTTGTTTATATATCTTTAAAACCAATCCTGTTATATGATACAGAAATACGTAGAAGTTTTTGTACCTCTAATGCAAAATTGCAAGAATCTTTTGACCTTGATAAGATATTCAATAATGTACCTTGTGAAAATACCGAAGGAACAAAGGAGGGAAATCCGAAATCCACAAAAATCGAAGTCCAAAGACATGGCAAAAACGAGAACACAGAAAACAATGATGCCAGACACAAAACAATGACGTTAGACAGACACAAAGCACAGAAATAGAAATCACAATTTTCAAAACAAAAGCTTCATCTTAATTTTTTTAAATGTATCCCAGGAGTACATAAGAAAAGTGTGAATTTGCTTAATTATCTGAACTTGGTAGATTCCCCTTGTATTTTGATATTATAAAATCAATATTAAGATATTGGTTTAAACTTGAAAATATTTCTCTGAATCTTTATTATTGTCAGATGCAAATATATGTAGCAAGAATTTGAATAGTGCCAATACCTTATCATTGAATTGTTTTGTTGAAAAATTATTAAATTTCTTAGGAATTACAACTGAATTTAGTAATTACAGTAAAAATAAATTTTGTAATGTTACTGAAAAATATTAAGAGAAAAAAATTTAAGAAAATCAGTATAAATCAAGGAATGCAAAACTTGATTGAAAACTATGTACATATTAAAAAGAAAAAGATCACTCTTTTTATTAAAATTATTTACAATGTCTTAAAAATTTTGATCAGAGGAAAGTTTTAAGCAGATTCCGTATATAATCTCATAGGTTACAAATTGAAATTGTTTTTCTAAAACATTAGAAAGAAATCAGAAAGGTTTTGCAGAAATTGCTGTACAGATCAAATTGAAAATGAAAGTCATTTTTTTATGTATTTGCCATAAATTAAAAGATAAAAGATATGTTTTACTTAATCTTTATAGAGCGAAATATCCAATTTTTCTAACATTTTCAAATTAATGGGGCGTAACTATGTACTGTTACGACTATGATGTTGGTGCAGATTTACTTACCAAGAGGTTGCCCATGTAAAATTTAGTGTGGTGTAATAATGGTTTGATTAAGTGTGAAAATATGCAGTATGCTAATACATGTATGTTATAGGAAAAATTCAATGTTGTTAGTAGTTGGTCCGAAATGGATGGGACACTGTCATATTTTCTGCCCAAACTGTGAAGAGTTGTGATTATTTCTGTTGTGAGACAGTGGCAGAATAATCACAGTATTGCTCGTGGGCGCAAACTGGTAGATTGATTGATTGATTAGAGTTTAATGTCCAATGAGCAATATTTCAGCTATATCAGAACAAGTTAATCAATTAAAAAATTATAAGTAAAAGAAGAAAGAAATAAAGGAGGAAGGGATAACCGGGGCAACTTTTGATTGCCACTGGAAAAGGGGAGAAATTGGTAGGGGCAGGAAATTTTGCCTTCTATACGACACCCAATGCGTCTGCTCTCTTTATAGAAATATACTGCATTAAGCATGGCGTTACTCCACACAGTTTGGCTACAATAGTTCGCGGTCTGGCTTCCGTTTTATGACCTGACCACCCCGCAAAGACAGGGCATTCCCCTATCCACCACTTGGGGACGCATCTGGCAGCTCTGTAGACAGAGCCCCTGAAAACTGATTCAGGTGCCGGGCAAACTGGTAGAAGAAGTACACGTAGAAGTCAGTCATATAGTTCCACCGTTTTAATTTTTTATTGGCAAACATAAAATAACTGAAACTAGTTTGTTATATTTTATACAACAGAACATTATTTTTATGTCAGCTAGGGTAACATATTAATAACTTGATTTTTTTTGCCACACCATCTTCGATTCTCAATTTTTCAAATGTGCCATTTACTGCACAACTCTTCAGTATCTATCTGCCTTAGGCATGGACCATTTATGTGATTTTCAGAGAGGGCTGAGAGTTTTACCCAAAAGAACATTTTGAATGAAGCGTGCTAGCGCTTATGTGACAAATATGCGCCCTCCACGACAATAAAACTACAAACTTATTCATTCAATCATTCAATACTAATAGGCCATGGTCTGAAATCACTTTTCGTGCACCCCCTCCCCCCTTCCCACTTATGATCCAGACCGATTTTTTTCCAGCCCTTTTATATCCCCTCTTCAAAATAAAACATGTTAACACTAATATAACCTGCATGCATAGACAGTATAGGGCATCTTTTATAGTACACAACACAAAATTCTTGTATTTTAGTTTTAATCTTATTTTCATCTTTTAATCTCCATAATTTTTATGTAGATCAGTTAGATGTACTGAAATTTGGTACTAACTTGAAGCTTATTTAATATACTTTACAATGAACACAAGTTTGACCACTTTACGCCATTTTTATGATCTGGGGATGCAAAAAATGTACCCCTCCCCTGCAAAAAAATGAGAAAATGATGATTTTTAAGCCGTCAATTCCTTTCAGATAAATAAATCTTATCATTTGATCTAGTTTTTATGCCTAATATATCAGTTGTGATACAATGTTGGAAAATAAGTCCTTAAAATATAAAATGTTTGAAAATGGAAATTTTCGGAATTTTAAATATTTTCACAATTTCGACTTTCTTACTTCTGGATCGTACAAATTTGGTATATATATCTAGTAATTGCCAATGCAATATTGAATAACAAAATACCGAAGTCACTGTTTATTTATTTTCTGCATATGCGCATTTCGACAACTTATGTCTCATCTGTGCAGATCAAACCAAAGTATTTGAAAGTCCATTAACCGAAAAACGGGTAAAGGCTGATATAGAACAAATAACCAAAATGATCTAAATAGAAAAGACAAAATTCTCCTAAGGACAGAGCTATTGCATGAGGGAGATACTCCTTAGTTTTAAACAAACTTTTGTAAAATTTAGATATTGCAAATTTCAATAAAATCGGTTTTTTATTTATGATATGTAAGCAACAAATTATGTGAAAAAATTTTAGAGCCAGACTTATTGTGGGATCAGAAATGCCAAAATTAGCACCCCTCCCCCTTAAAGGGAAAATTTAAAATATTCATGCTCTAAAGGATAAAAAGATAATGTCTAATGCAAATTATTGTAGCTGACATGCAGAAGCCAATTTAAGTAGATTCAAACTTTTTAAGGGGTCTTTTTTGTTCGCCATTCTGCTCGAAATTTTATGAAAAATGGGAATTTTCCGTTTTTCAGAATTATTGCGGCCTGTTTTGACTTAGAGATGTAAAAACTTCACGAATTTAGTATATAACGTAATAATGTTGATAAAATATCGTTTCATTATATCTAAGCTATTAGAAAGTATGCTTTTGGACATTTTGGACTTACTAAACTGTCATAAATTGCAAACTTATTACCCCCCTCAAGTTTTAGCTCACCTGACAAGCCATGTGAGCTTTTGCCATCACTTGGCGTCCGTCGTCCGTCCGTAAACTTTTACATTTTAATCTTCTTCTCTGAAACCACTGGGTCAAATGAAACAAAACTTTAAAAAAAAGTTTCTTGGCATGTGGAGACTAAAGTTTGTGATTTTTGTGCAGATCGGAAAGCCAACATGGCTCCTGTGGCTAAAAATAGAACATAGGGGTAAATTGCAGTTTTTGGCTTATAACTCAAAAACCGTTACAGATATAAAAAATCTGACGAGGCAAAAATGATTAGCATGATTAGATCTACCCACTGTGCAATTTTGAAGAAAATCTGAAACTATCTCGGAGTTATAGCCCTTTTTCCGTTGAATTTTCAAAATTTTTGCATTTTTTATTTTTTATTTAAAAAAGTGTAACAGACAGAGGTCAAGTGTAAATTGCAAAAATGTTCAGCATATCAAGATCTACCCACCCTGAACTTTTGAAGAAAATCCATAATTTTTGTGTAGGAGTCATTGCCCTTTTTCACCAAATTTTTAAAATTTTCGTATTTTTCATCTCTTATTTCCAAAACTATAGAAGATGAAGTTTAAGTGTAAACTGATGAAGTGTTTGCCATGCTGTGGCGACTTCAAAACTGATGTTGAAAATTGTTCCTCGACCGCCATTTTAAAAATGGCCGCTAAAAAAGGCGGCATTGTCCGATTTCAATGATATTTGGTTTCCAAATAGATATTGATGTTGCGACTTCAAAACCGTTGTTGAAAATTGTTTGTTGACCGCCATTATCAAAATGGCCACCAAATTAAGCGGGAAAATTCAACATCGTCCGATTTCAATGAAATTTGGTTTCCAAATAAATATTGATGTTGCGACTTCAAAACCGGTGTTGAAAATTGTTCGTTGACCGCCATTTTCAAAATGGCCGCCAAAAAGGCGAGAAAATTCAACATTGTCCGATTTCAATGAAATTTGATTTCCAAGTAGATATTGATGTTGCGACTTCAAAACCGATGTTGAAAATTGTTGACTGCCATTTACAAAGTGACATCTCGACTTCAAAACTGGTGTCGAAAGTGGTCCTTAGCAAGAACGTTTTTTGTCAAAAAAGCCCAACAAAGAAATATAGTAAAACATGATCAGACTTTAAAAACAGTTCAAGATATTGTAGTTGTTTGAGCTACGAAAGTTTGAGAAACTGAAGATCTTACAATGTTACCTTGATTGTGGCAACAGAGCCAAGTGAGCGATACAGGCTCCTGGGAGCCTCTGTTTTTTTTTTAACACAATTTATTTTATTTTATTCAGCTTGAAAAGCTTCAACATTGTATAAAGGTCCAATAACATAACATTTCAAACACATAAATGCACAGAGACTCCCATATATAACACATAAGATCATGCGCGTGGTTAAAGGGCAGTTATACAACAATTAATCTTTGAATATTGTAAATTCCGAAATGCTGAAAATTTCCATTTTTCACAAAGGTCGCCCCAAAATATTCAATTTTACCCATATTTTCTGCGTTAAAATTGCATATTGCGATATATCGAATGCATTTTTGAAAAGAAAGTAAAAATATATGTATGTTTTGTTCATATATATGTACAGACAGGCATATTTTTTGGATTTTTAAGCATCATTTACTTGGGGTAGGGTAAAATTTTCGTTATTTAGAGTTACAGTGAACACTCCTAGTTTTTCTAAACATTGTTTTAAGATAACTTACATATCCGTTAAAACAATGAATTGGCATGCGTGCAGATAAATGATTTTAGAATTTCCCCTTTCCTCGTTCTTGCTTCGGTATTCGTTTGCCGATGTATCCAGATTTGCCACATATAACTATTTAATAATGAATTTTGGACAAATCTGAAATGCTGCGTATTTCAATTTTTCATCAATTTTGTACGAATTTAATTTGACAAGTGGGACTTAAAGTGACAAATCATGATAAAATTAATGCAACATTTTTATATGCAATGCAGATTTTGCGTGTTTGCGAATATAGACAAAAAATTGACTATTTTAGGGTGAATTTGTTTGGGTATGGGGTAAGATGTTCGGTATTTAGAGTCACTTTAAACACTCCTTGGTTTTCTAAACAATGTTTAAGACAACTAATGTATCACAAAGAACAATTAAATGGCACATCTGCAGATATATCATCCAGATTTGACATTATTACGATTTAACAGTGAACGTTGGATAAATCCGAAATGTTGAAAATTCCCATTTTTCCTCAATTTCGGGCAAGATGTTGAGTTTAAGTCAACAAATGACTGTTAAAATACCAAATCGTGATACTATTCATGCAACATTGTCATATATAACACACTTTATGCGTGTTCTGGTTACTTTTATGCGAACAAAGACATAAAATTGACAATTTTAGGGAAAATTTGTTGGGGTAGAGGTAAGATTTTCGTATTCAGAGCCACTTTAAACACTCCTTGTTTTTCAAAACACCGATTTCATACAACTTATGTATCCTTAGAACACTTAATTGGCATATCTGCAGATATATCCTCCAGATTTGCCATATATAACGGGTTAGCAGTGAACTTTGGCCAAATCTGAAATGTCGAAAATTCCTATTTTTCCTCAATTTTGGGGGCACAATGTTGAGTTTACGTCAATAAATGGCTGTTAAAATACCAAATCGTGATGCATTTCATGCAATATTGTCACATTAAACACACATTTTGCATGTTTGAGTTAATTTTATGCGAACATAGACAAAAAATTGACAATTTTGGGGAAAATTTGTCGGAGTAGGGGTAATATTTTCGGTATTCAGAGTCACATTAAACACTCCTTGTTTTTCTAAGCAATGTTTTAAGACAACTTATATATCCCTTAGAACAATTAATTGGCATATCTGCAGATATATCTTCCAGATTTTGCATGTATAACGATTTAACAATGAACTTTGGCCAAATCTGAAATGTAGAAAATGCGATTTTTTTTTCTCAATTTCGGGCAAGATATCGAGTTTAAGTCAACATACAAAATCACAATATTATTCATGCAACCTTGTCATATACATCACATAATTTGCGTGTTCTGAAAATTTTTATGCGAACAAAGACAAAAAATTTACAATTTTAGAGTAAATTTGTTGGGGTAGGGGTAAAATTGCCATAATTTGTACCTGTTGTAAAGGAAACATTATGTACTTCCATTTTATACCATTTTTTCATGAATTTGAACCACTCATAGAAAAGATGAGACAAAAAAAGGGACAAAAACGAAAATATTCAAAGTTGTGTTTTATTTGCCAGTGTCTATTTAAAAGTGATAGTTTGGTCATTCAAAACATATTCACATTATGTTAACATGCTTAATTTTTAAGAAAGGACATAAAAAGACTAAAAACAATTCAAGAATTATGAAATGAAAAACAAACTGGTTTCTAAGGACCATTGAACTTACACAATTTCGAGAAAAATCTTAAAATTTACGTCAACGTTTCGAAGGGATAGGGGTAAAGTTTTTCAATTTTCAATTTTTATAACGTATTGGGTTTAGAAATGGTGCATGTGAAATATTTGTAAAGCTAATACCATAGGCTATCATTCTATACCTTTTTTCATAACAGAGAGGTACCAATCAACAATTTGAGGCAATTGAAAGAAAAACTTTGATTAAAAACGAAATTTTCCGAAATTTCGTTGGGTGGGTCTAAAAAAAAGTGGCCTGTTCCAATAATTCGTGCAGGTTATGCTCATGTTAACATGTTTAATTTTGAAGAGGGAATACAGAAGGACTGATGGGGTTCATAAGTGGGGGCGCGGTCCCGGCTGAAGAATAGGCCCGCAGCATCCTCTGAGCTTGGAGTATGAGTCATCCTAACAGAGGCGACACGTTTGCCGTGTGTCGAGACCCGTGTCGATGGTTGAGGAGATCCTGGTANGAGGGAATACAGAAGGACTGATGGGGTTCATAAGTGGGGGGGGGGGTAATTCCAGTCCATGGACTATACTAATTACATTCTGTAAATAGAATCCAAGTATTCACGTGGATTACTAACTGTAAATCATGGATGGTGCAGCATTTCTTTGTCTAGATTACCACTGTGACACCGTTTTTGTTTACATTGTCATTGTCAAGTAGTCTTGTGCAGCTGTACTTTTACTGACTGATAAATAGCAGAAACGGCATTGGTCAGAAGTACTGGTAATTAACGAATCAAATGCACTGATTTATATTTTACGGGATAGATTTCCAAATGTTTTTGGTGATTTTTATGCGAAGTAGAATGAATGTAATTATTATTGAATAAAATCATATTTATTTTTTCTGCTCGTTTTGCTCTGCAGTATATGTTCTAAACAGACTGTTCCGGACTGGCCAATGGAACGGAAATGAAGAGGATGTCGCAGTGTATTGTGTATATTCCGCCACGCTCTTGAGAATAATAGGTACATTTCAAATAATTGTACAATTCCATTTGGTTACAAGTGTCCACTACAGAGACTTAATAATTACAGTCATTGGATATGTGCATGCGTAAATTTAAAATTATCATTACATACAGAGACATATAAAACAATAACACGTCTTTGTTACATATTATAACGACATCTATTTAATCAATTCTGTAGAGCTAAATCTTTGTCCTATATTCGCAAAATTGTACTTTTAAACAGATCTTGTAGTTTTCAAATTACAAATAAAAACCTCTTACTTAAAAAAGCAATTTTTAAACTTGTGTTTTCTTTTATGACAAATCGCTACAAGACAAAAAATTTAAAGAGAAATATGGAATGAACTGATTGTGAAGAACTTTTTATGCTGAAAAATTGACAAAATAAGCTTTACAGATTTTTTTTTATTTCAGATGGTTCGGTTAAAGGAAATAAACTTAAAAATTCAAATTCATGAATACTTAGTTGAAAATACAGAAATGCGCATAATGAAACACTTTCATTTGCTAATTATGATATTGATGATAGAAAGAATTCGAAAAACTTTGAATATGTGCGCACTTTCATTAGGCAAAAATGGTAATGGTGCATTACCACGTTTCACAAAATTTCAGTTTAAAGAGGCATAACTCTAGATCCCTGTGTACTTCTGAACCCAAAATTATACTTGGCCTGTGTTTTATGGCAAACAACTTACATACCAAATTAGAGGACAGTATGTCATTTCATTCACAAGTTATCAGTCGGAAACCCTATAATTTGCAAAATTTCAAAGTTTCAAGGGGTATAACTCCAGAACCCCTTGTACCTCTGAACCAAACAATCAAACTTGGTCTGAGTTTTGTGGTACACAAGTTACATACCAAGTTTGAAGGCAAGATATTATTTCATTCACAAGTTATGAGTCGGAAACCCAAAAATTTGCAAAATTTCAAAGATTAAAAGGGCATAGCTCCAAAACCCCTTGGACCTCTGAACCCAAATTCGAACTTGGGCTGTGTTTTGTTATTAACAAGTTACATACCAAGTTTGAAGACAATATATTATCTCATTCACAAGTTATCAGTCGGAAACCCTAAAATTCGCAAAATTTCGCAGTTTAAAGGGGCATAACTCCAGAACCCCTTGGACCTGACAACCCGAATTCCAACTTGGCCTGTGTTTTGTAGTAAACAAGTCACATACCAAGTTTGAAGATCTTATGCTATTTCGTTCACAAGTTAGTCGGAAACCTTCGGGGGACAGACGGACGGACGGACACACGACTGAGGGTATCACATAATACCTCGCCACTTCGTGTGGCGGGGTATAAAAACCGGTTCTTGCGATGTATGCTAACCTTCTTTC
The DNA here is from genome assembly GCA_002080025.1 of Modiolus philippinarum. Classification (NCBI taxonomy): domain Eukaryota; kingdom Metazoa; phylum Mollusca; class Bivalvia; order Mytilida; family Modiolidae; genus Modiolus; species Modiolus philippinarum. The sequence continues at coordinate 20,637 of MJUU01046960.1, read as the reverse complement.
TTTCTTCTCATATTTATATATACTTATTATAATTATATCACTGTTGAAAAAATATATATATATATACAATGAAAAATTCTAAATGGGATGCAGGCTTTTTTTAAGTAAGTTCAAAAGTGTTTTATTTTAATTATTTTTTTGTCTATTTATATATTAATTAATGACAGTCAACAGTCTTTAAAAAGAAATAATCTATATCAACTTCTTTTAAAAATACAATTTTCTTCATCTTGTACCTGTTTGGTCGTCCGCCAATTTTGATGATATTAATGAAAAATTGATGAATTTCACACTTCTAGGGACGAGACTAGACTAAAAATTAAACTGTTTTAAACACGATATTTTGATATTTTCATATGTCAACATGCAAAACGATGAATTTTATGCCGTGAAATGAGAAATTATCACTTTAACCGTGTAGGGGTTGAGGCATTTTATATAGACAAAACAGGAGAATGATAGAAAAAAATACTGATTTTTCAAAAGTCCAGGGACGTAATTTCCCATTAATTTAAACTGTCAGGACTGATTCTTATTGTTAAATAAACTATCATAGATGATGAGGGAATATGCAAAATGAGTTTAAATTGTGTAATTTGGAAGATATTGCAGATTTAGTAGAACCTCCCATAGCTTTCTATGTTAAAATTTCAGTGTATCGATGGCCGGAAGTTGCGTCACTAAAATCACGTGATGTCGGCAATTGTTGCATATGATGTCACATTTCATAAGTTGGAGATACATGAAAGCTAATGTTGTCTACTACATGTAATCCAATTGGTCATTTTTGGATACGAAGACAAGGCTATCAAAATTCTAATATCAAACAGTTTAATAGTAAAACAACATCGCTTCTTTTATTTACTTCATTTTTTATAACCTGTCTCAACAATCAACTATAAGTTGATTGTAAGTTTCAGTATCCATCATACGAAACAACAGAAAAATCAGGCAGATTTTCTTGATTAATGTATCAAGTCCCATAGTTGTTAACCCTCCCAATTTTTGCGGGAGACTCCCGCAATTTGACACAAAACAGAACTTTCGCCAGCAATAACATGGTCTACCGATCGGGAGACACAAAACGCCTGTTTTTGTGAAAGTCTCCTGCAAACTCTTCCGCAATTGTATTTTGTCAAATTATCTGATTATCCTAATAAAATTGTCGTACATGTATGGTCATTGATTTTCTGTCAATCAAAGGAAGTAACACTCTGACAGGTAAAACAGGTTAATTAGACTGTGTAATAAGTGTTAATCAGGACAATCATTACGACAGGTGTTGTTTTTATAGCAGTTAATAAATAAGAATTGACAATGATAACAAGGTTTTAATACGAAAATGTTGAGTAATGTCACTAATCACCTCCCTTGAATAATTTTCCATTTTAAAAGTAATGACCCCGAGATTCTTATGTAAACTTAAAAAAATATTATCTTGTGAAATTTTGGCAATTATTTTTGTTTTGTTGAATTTAAAAAAAATGATTATAGCTGTATAATATAATTTTTAATATAAAGGCTCAAAATCATGTTTTCGAACATAATCAATCGTTTCACACCATGTGATAAATAACTAAATACCGATGTTGCTGTGAATTTTGATTCTGTATATACGCATTACGACAACTTATGTCTCTTCAGTGCAGATAAAATCTAAACGTTTGGAAGGCCAAAAAGTCAAAGATGTTTAAAAACTGAAAGAGAACAAATTACCAAATATAATCTAAATAGAAAGCCAAAATCAGCTATGGACAGAGCTTTGCATGAGGGAGATACTCCTTAGTAACAACAAAAATTACAAAAATTCGATATTGTAAGGTTCGAAATAGAATCGGCTTTCGGGTCAACGCCGAAGTACTAACTACTGGGCTGGCGAATACCCTCGGGGACTAATAGTCCACCAGCAAAGGCATCAACCCAGTGGTAACAAATAACTAAATACCGAAGTTACTGTGAATTTTGATTCTGCATATGCACATTTCGACAATTTATGTCTCTTCAGCGCAGATAAAATCTAAACGTTTGGAAGACCATAAAGTCAAAGATGTTTAAAAACTGATAGAGAACAAATTACCAAATATGATCTTAATAGAAAGCCAAAATCAGCTAAGGACAGAGCTTTGCATGAGGGAGATACTCCTTAGTTTTAAAAAAAATTACAAAAAATGGATATTGTAAGGTTCCAAATAGAATCGGCTTTCGGGTCAGCGCCGAAGCACCGACTACTTGGCTGGGGACTAACAGCCCACCAGCAGAGGCATCGACCCAGTGGTAACAAATAACTAAATGATAAATGAGTAATATAAGTACTTAATCTTAAATAGCCATCTTGTATAATATGTAAGTTGTGAGAACATATCTGGATTAAAATTGTATGATTAATTGAAAATACATTATAAAAGCGGGATGGAATTTAGCTGTCAACTGTGAATCGAATGCCGAATATAGCATTACGCAAAATGAACTGCATTGCAGGAGATCTCCTGCATTCGGGTTTCAGTAGGTTAACAGCTTTGCAAGTCTTATCATGAAAATAAAAAACAACCTCTCTACATATAGAAGGGCTTGACGCCCTTTTATCTATACAATACCGTCTAAAAATATTAGAGAGACGCTTACACTTCATCTTAAGCCTATCTAGACAGACTTGCATTTCGGTAATTATGACTATGAATGTCTGAAATTACAGGCATGAAAAGAGAACTTCCCGCTTGTACAAAGTTATGTTCCAACATCTCCGGAATATGTAGTCTCAAATACTAGTATTTCAGATAATTCTAACATCCAAAACTTTACAATAAGGCTACATATTGTATAAAGTTTTACAGAAGATATGAGCATTTGATAACTAAATATGGCGTGACTCGGAAGCCATTCATCACAAAAGGAATTTCTTAGCCTCAATTGATGGAAATGTTGTTAAAAATGCCAGAAAGAGATCTTAAAAAAAAAAACTGACGTAATTTGTATTTTTTAAGTAATAGTGGAAATTGACAGGATATTCTACACAAATCCGTTAAATTGACTGGAATCGAATGAATTTGAGATCTATTTACAGGTACACTAGCCTCTCACTGATACTGCCGGTGTCTACTCTTATTACCAAACCTATCTGCAATTTTTAAGTTTGATTCTTCTTCCGCAATATGACAGTGTTTTACCCACAGACTATAGCTAAAGGGTCTTTGATCTAGCCTACAGGTAAGCGGCGAGCACTCTTTGACCCATCTTACTTAATAATTTTTGTCCTTTTTTTAAGATAATGATAATAGAGGTATTGTGATTTATTCGTAATATACTTTAGAAATAGAAATAATACTTTATAAAAGGAAACGGTTAAAGAAAGTACAATTTTGGGCACCCAAGAACGGGATTAACACTATCGATAGCTTTGCTAGTGCCGATACCATGTCGATCAGGCTATCCCGATATCCCGAGTTCTTATTGTTAGGTACGTTGGTCTATTTAATAAACAATGAAAAGATATGGAGTAAATGCACATGAGGTAAAGTCTCTACAAATACAAACCTGTTAACCACTACGGTTTTACTGTTGTTTCTACGAATTTTGACATCAAATTACGCCCTTCGCTTTTACCTACGATTTCCATGCATTGATACTTATGAGGTTGAGAAAAATTTCGGATGAAAAATTCCTGCAGCCGGTTTCGGAACCTTTCGTGATTTTTCAATAGATGTGAAAGAACCCTCAAGCAAACTTCGAAACAATTGCGTGGGTCTTGTTGGTGCTTTGCAAAGGGTACCGAAGTGCCCTTGTAAGATAAATTATTGATACGTTAGAGTTTTACATCCAGTGAGCAATATTTCAGCTTTTAGTTCGAACGAGAACAAGTCCATCAATTAAAAAAAACTAAAAGTAAAAGAAGAAAAATCTATTGGTGGATGGGGCAACATATTTTGATTGCCACTGAAAAATTTCTTGTACAAGAGCAGACTATTGGAGAGTTTAATTTCCTGTCACTACTCAGTTATTAGTGATAATCAAAACGTGTGCACCTTTATTTCTTTCTTATTTTACTTTCTTAATTTGATTCACTTGTTTCTTTGGTCGATGGACGTAAAATTCATAACAAATCAACCCGATGTGAAGCAGATTTGTCACGCATTTCAAGGCCTTTGAATCGGTTTTCAGGGGCTCCGGCTACAGATATGCCGGTCACTTCCCAAAATGCTGGAAAAGGGAATGCCTTCTATGCAGGGTAGTCGGATCATAATGAGGAAAGCCTGACCGCGAACCACTTTACCTAAACAGTGGAGAGACGCCACGTCCCTGGCAGTATTAAGACTCCTTCTATATTTCTTATTAAGAGCAGACCAACTGGGGATTGAAAAGAAGGCTAATGTTAATGTCCCTACCCATTCTTTCAATTTTCCAGTAGCAATCAAAACCCGTTGCCCCTTTTTTCTTTTTCTTGAAATGATTAACTTGTTCTCGTCCTGGTATTTCCGAAATAGTGCTCACTTGACGTAAAACTGGAACTTGTAAATCCATCAATCTTACAAGGGCACTTCAGTAGCCTGTGTCAAGCAAAAACAAGACCGGTCAATGTGGAAATCCGTTACGTCCTATACTTCTTCATTACATGAATAGATTTTTCCTGTTTTCTGATTGGATTGGTCTTTAAGTCACTTTCAGGTCATGTTAAATCGTGATATTTCCGCTTCTAGGGTTACATTCTAAAAATAGACCAACAGCGGTCAAGCGAAATTTTAAGCGGTCATGCGGAATGTGATAGTGCATGGTTTTACCCTAAAATAGAAAACGAAAGTAGAATGAAACAACGACAAATTGTATTGTTCTAATTGTTTGTTTCGTTTTAATAGCCAAATAAAATAAATTTATCCAACCTTTTGGTTTCCGGATGATAACTTGAGTATGCTGCATTGGATCAAAACCAACTTGGTCACATGCTTACTTATCACCTAAGACAGAACTATATCGATTTCTGGGTTGGTACCCCCAAGGTCAAGATCACAGTTGTTTAAATAGACTAAAATTTCAATAAACTTTTGGTGGTTTTTGGATGACAACTTGAATATACTAAATCGGATCAAAACCAAACTTGGTCACATGCTTGCTTATCGCCCAAGACAGAACCCTATCGATTTCCAGGTTGGTACCCGAAGGTCAAGGTCACAGTTGCTAAAAATAGACTAAAATTTCAATAAAAGTTTGGTTTCCGGAAGATAACTTGAGTATACTGCATAGAATCAAACCCAAACGTATTCACATGCTTTCTTATCACCCAAGACAGAGCCCTATCGATTTCCGGGTTGGTACCCTCAAGGTCAAGGTCACAGTTGCTATTTCAATAAAATTTTGGTTTCTGGAAGATAAATTGAGTATACTGCATCGGATCAAAACCAAACTTGGTCACATGCCTTATTATCATTCAAGACAGAACTGTATTGAATTGGGGGTTGTTACCCTCATGGTCAAGGTCACAGTTGTTAAAAATAGACACAAATTTCAAAAAAAACAATTTGGTTTCCGGATGATAACATAGGTATCCTGCATCTGATCAAAACCAAACTTGGTCACTTGCTTACTTATCACAAAAGACATAACCCCATATATTTTAGAATTGATACCCCCAAATTCAAGATCACAGTTTCTAAAAACAGATTATTATTACATATAGGACTGTTTCACAGATTATTTGTTGAAACTATGCATTATATCAAAACCAAACAAGTTCCAGTGCCTATTTATCACGGGAGAAAGATATTTTTACAATTATTTCATATACATATTGTACATTAGTTATGCCTTTAATAATTTAAGGGTTTCGATTGCAAGAAGGCGGGGGTATCCGTGTCCCATGGACACATTCCTATTTCTTTTTAATGCAACTTCGGTATTTCTTGTATTTTGGTTTGTTAAGAAGGCTAAATTTCCTGCCCTTACCCATTTTGCATTGGCATTTTAAACTCTAAAACATTGCTCACAGGACGTAAAACTCTAACTGATCCAACAATCAATCGATAACTACACTTAAAGGAATGATATGTTTTATTTCATCAATTAGCAAAATCCGCCTCGACACAGTTGTATAGGGCCCGAAAAATGAACATTCTGTGTGCCTCTTACATGCACATGACAAAACTACTCTTTCAAGGCAAAAACTACGCTTTTATTCGTCTTCGACTACTCTTTCGTGCTAAAATGCGTAAACAGGTCTGCAAATACATGGGTAAACCAAGAATGGATTGAACAACGCTTTTGTTGTTGTTCTTCATCATGAAGTCACCATGAAGCCTTCAACAATGAGCTCGCTCATATCTCAAAGTAGGTTGAAGACGGCCCTTAGCACCGGTTTGAGCGGAATTCATTGTTAGATGTCAATAAATGCTACATCCATGTTATTTCATGCCCATGGACGAGGGGTCGTCAATAAACATAAAATCAAAAGACAATTTAGAATTCTTACAATCACTGTGATTCATTGCCCGACCTAGAAGACCAGCAGAAGACAATCACAACATATAAACAACCACAGGGTAATAATCGAGTGAACTGTAAGAAAACTTGGCATAATAAAATCATAAGATTTGGGCAATATGAACAGTTGAATATAGTAATATTTGGAAGTTACAAAAAAATGATAATAAAATTGCAAAACTTAAAGGTATGATAGTGCATATGAGAGATTCTCTCTAGAACAAGTGCACCATAACTGAAAAATATATAGAGTATACATCTCTCCTGGAATTTTTTTTACAGAATCAAAACTGCAGGAGAGACAATTTCCAGTCTTAATTAAACAGTGAAAGGATATGGAGTAAATAGAAAAATATGAAAGGATATGGAGTGAATAGTTAATGCATATTTAACAGAGCAGGACATGCTTATGCTTCTGGAGCACCTGGTGTTACTCTCGGTTTCATTGGAGCTAACACCGTGGATGCCGGCCTTTGTTTTGAATGTTTTTTTTTTCCTTTGCTTTGTAGCTTTTCAGCGTCATTGTTTTCATTTTTTCCATGTTTTGGGACTTCGATTTTTGAAAATACCACTCATTTGTTCCTTCTGTATTCTACTGCCTTTGTTAGACAAAGTCTGTACAAATATATGGGTAAACAAAGCAATGGAACATCGCTTTCATTGTTGTTCTTCATCTTGCAGTCACCATGAGGCCTCAACACTGAGCTCTGTCTATTATTTGTTTTTCTACTGCAGTTCCCTTGTTGATTGTGGTATGTGATTGTAATTAACGGTCATTAGATGTGTTTTCTGTTCTCATTGCTTTGTAATTCACGTCTAGTAAACTATTGCCGTACCTTTACTTTTATCTGTCGATTGATTAGTTAGAGTTTTACATCCAATGAGCTATATTTTAGCTATATCAGAACGGGAACAAGTTGATCAATTCAAAATAATTTTAGTTAGGGAAGAAAATACAAAGGTGGAAGGGTCAACCGGGAGGAGTTTTGTTTGCTACTGGAAAGGGGGAGACATGGGTAGGGGCAGGAAATAAGCCTTCTATACGAGTCCTAGTGACTTTGATTGATTGATTGATTGAATATTGTTTAACGTCTGCTCAGCAATATTTCAGTGACTCTGCTTTCTTTAGACAATTTAGAAGGGGTTTTATACGGCATGGAGCGTGGCGTTTCTCCACACAGTTTGGTTACAATGGTTCGCGGTCAGGCTTTCCGTATTATGACCTGACTACCCCGCATAGACAGGGCATTCCCCTATCCACCAACTGGGGACGCGCCCGGTAGCTCTGTAGCCGGAGCCCCTGAAAACCGATTCAGGTACCGGGCTTTTATCTGTCGAGAACATCAATGCAAAGGTTATGTTCAACTATACTGTTACAGTAATTATTGTAGATTTATGATTTAAATAGATATTTTTAGTGTATAACATACAATAATTAGACAATTTTCAGTAAATCGAAAGTTTATCACTGGACTGAGACACACACAATTTGATAAAAAGCACTTTTCATTTGCGATCCATGGAAAAATAATCGTGTTTTTTCTTATTTCTGCCCTGTTTTCAAGTTTCCTGACCGATGAGAGAAATACCTTTCTATTTTCTTGGAAGTAATTGGTTTTAATTCAACCATTCATATGCCTTTGTTAAAAATTTATAAGGACGCAAAAATTCAGATTTACTTTTCATTACCTTAATAATTTTATTTAAAGAGAGAACAACACATTTTTTTAAACCAATTTACCCGTCTTCCTGTAAAGTGTTATCGGTCATTCGCTGAACAGTACAACTTTTACGACAAAGACGTCAGAGCAATATCTATATAACATAGTTGATATCCAATTTTCACAGTGTTTGACTTGTAATAATCTCATTCAAAACAGCAAATATTGAACGATTATCAAGCAACTCATGTATAAAATATACACATGAGACAAAGTCTTTACTAATAAATGGTAAATCAAAGCATTGGACATAGCTTTTATTGTTGTTCTTAATCTTGAAGTCACCATGAGGCCTTCAACAATGTAATTTACTCATATCTCATAGTAAGTTCAAGACGGCCCCTAGCACCAGTTTGAGCGGAATTCATTGCAACATCCATGCTTTTCATTATCCATGAGTGCGGGGTTGTCAGAAAACATAAAATTAACTGGCCCAGTGTTCTTATAATCGCTGTCGTCCGTTGCCAAACAAAAATACTAAAAGAAGACCACACTTAGACAAAAATTATCCAGGAAAGCAATTTATCAACTCCTGCAGATTTTCCTATTTGGGCTTTCTGAACAGCAAACAACTTGTCATTATATCATACTGTGAATTGCCGTGATTTGGGATTTATGATTTTAGAATTCCCCTTTTCCTCGTTCTTGCTTCGTTTGCTGATGTACTGTACATGTAAAGTAAATGATAAATTGAAACAATTACAAAACACCCCGCCTGTACCACTATTAGAATAATTATTGTATACTAGTATCAAATTTACCGTTTAGGTAATAGCATACATAAATGTTGCATTTTTTCATAATTTTTACCATATATTACACCACTGTACGACGTTCATACTGAATTTCAAAGGTTTTGACGACAACGACGAAAGATTTCTCGTGTGTGGAATTTTGGGTAACAACAATATTACCTAACAGAGATGTCAAGAGCCGAAGTCCATGAGATAAAAGACAAAGCAGGTGGAAACTGCCAGAAAAATTGTCGACTGCAATAGTCCCGACTTGGTACAGGCATATCAAAGGAAATGGTTGGATCACCCGATTTTATGGTTTGCAAAACATCCCCTTCCATTGTGATAGTGTCCGGTAGAAACTCAACAGCAATTGCTATTGAAAGGTCGTAGAGAGTGAAAGACATTTCATCCCAGTAATAAGTGAAAATGAATCTTGAATCACATTTCGAATCGAAGCTTCAATTTTTTCCAACAAGGGACTGACTTTTATTAAAGATCCTTTTTAATAATCATATAAAACAAAGTTTTTTGAAGCCTTGATTAATAAGGCGGTCATCGAGATAACAATTACTAATGAGAAAGTCCGCATAATTGGTGCTACCTCTTACGCAACGAATAAACTGTTAAACATGCACTGTGTAAGCAGAAAATGTTGTATTATCACTGTCCATAATAGGGAAATATACATTTAATGCCCCCTCCGTAAATCGACGGGGCATTAAATTTTACCCTTGTCTAATCGTCCGTCCGAAAAATTTTCGTTGAACATTTCTCAGCTTGATATTTGGTCTGAAATTTTAGTAAAAGTTGTACTGTAACTCCCCTTTTCAAGTCCGTCACATTGCTTCTTCCTGTTTGCCGATAAATTTGTCTTTCACATTATAGCCAAATATTGAAAATTCCCGTCAAGGATTTCTCAGCTTGTGTATGCAGAAATGATTTGATATTTCATCTGAAGCTTTGGCATGATAATTTTTACTGTGTCTCCTTTTTTTCAAGTCCGTCACGGATCTACCTCCTGTTTCCTGGTAACTTTGATTTTTCCCGTTTTGGCCATACATTTAAAATTTTCTTCAAGGATTACTCAGCTTGTGTATGCAGTAATGATTTTATATTTGTAATGAAGCTTTGCAATGATGAGTTATACTGTGTCTCCCCTTTTCAAGTTCATCACTCCTCTACTTCCTGTTTGCTGATAACTTTGATTTTTTCCCATTTTGCCATATATTGGTATTTTCCCACTTTGCCATATATTGGAAATTTTCGTCAAGGATTTTTACCTTGTGTATGTAGTAATAATTTTATATTTGGTATGATTTGTTGTCTGTGCCCCCCTTTTTAAGTCTATCACTCATCTACAAATCTATCTCTAGAAATGTATCTGAGGGGGGCATCCGTGTCCCATGGACACATTTTCTTTTATTTAGAACTAATGTCGTCTCTTTTGTATATTTTGTACTAAAATGACCATTTTCATCAAATTTGATATGCAAGTCCAAATAAGATAATAACTAATGGTTACTGTTTTTTCTATATTAATATGCTCCCGTTTTCAAAACAATGTTCGGGTTCAAAACTAAGCAATCAAAATGGAAAACATGCCCTCTAATGGAAATTATTTGTACATGTAGCCGAAAAATGGTTTATTTGAAAAAATGTTCACAAAAGGGGTCAAACACATGTATGCTTCACATTTTAGTCTGTCTTTTCAAAAATACAGATGATAAAAAATATATAATTTGAACGTTAAACATAATTCTGTAAAACAAATCAGATAAAACAACAAGTAGTTATAGACCAAGCTTAATACGAAGCATAATCAATACAATAAACAAGTTGTTATATGGCAAGCATTCCTTTAGCTCACCTTATTTACAGTTTTAGAGTAAATGCAAAATTGCATTAGTATTTGCAAATTGACATGGGGATAAAATTGTTGTCTTTTTTATTTATACGTACACATGTACTTCTACATGAATACCACGTCCAGCTTCACATTCCAAAAAGATCCAGATTTTATTGGCACGTGAATTACATGTGTGTGGTATGATTGTACCGTGTATTAAATTCCTCCTCCATTTCGTGACCATAAACGAATGTGAATCATTAGATTTTGATACATATTTTTAGGCATGTGAAGACCGTGATGAAGATTACCCCTCTATTCCGGTTGGTTGTTGATAAATAGGTTTTTTAAGTCGTTGCTGTAAACAACTCTTTACAGGCTCGTCTGAATCTGGGATTTAAAATACTGTATATGAAAAAATTTGATGTGGAACTTACAGAGAAACTTCTTAATGAGATTTCTAGAAGCTGGTGAGCAATAAGGCTTCCCTGAAAGTTAAGTCTATCTATAACCTGTAAAATTATAAGTGTTTCAACAACTAAATACGGACCAAAACTCAGTATAAATGTAATTGTCACAGAAACGCATATAATTATTGTTTTATGTGTTTTGTTTTTATCTGCAGTTTGCTCTCCGGGCTGTTGTCGAGTGTGTACTATGTAGAATATTCTACAATACCAAACCACCATAAGAATACTACATAGTAGAAATACAAGGAATAATAATCCAAAATATAAAGTAGGGTAGATTGTATTTCTTATATTATCCTCTTCGCTGCAAGTCTTTGCATATAGCCCAGGAATATCGATTTCGACTAAATGTTGCCCGAAAATCACAGAAGCAGGACATCCAATTGCTATGCTGAAAACCATCACCACGGAAAGTGGTATGATTGGTTTCCGGAAAATTTCCGTTTTGAAAGGGTTACTTAGTTTGTAATGCAGATTAAATGCCATGCAAGCTAAAAGCAACGATTCTGACAAGTAACCCGTAAACTGAATCCAACAGAACGCTTTACATATGATAGTGTTGAAATAAACAAACTGGTAACGAAGATATGAAAGTTCGTATAACACACTACATAGACAGAAAGATATGTCGATTACAGCAAGGGAGGTTATGAAAATATTTGCTGTACTTTTTGTCAGTTTTATACCATACACATATATTACCAAAATATTTCCTAAAAAACCAGTAATTGCGATAAAAGATAATATATAAATAGCAGGAACACGTGCTGGGAGATTTCTCTCGTTATACAACCATAACAACGTATCATTCTCCAACAGTACAAACGAACTATTCTTCTCCATAATAACATGTAGTGTATCTAACCTGTAATATACAAAAACAAAATGAGCAACGCGATATGACAGGTGTACAAACGAGACCTTTTTGTCTTTCGTTTTGTTTTGTTTTTGTTTTTATTCATTTGTTTATTTTTATTTTTCATTTTTTATTCATTTCCTTTTATTTATTGGTTTGTTTGTTTATTTGTTTGTTTTTTTTATTATTTACACACACCAGTTAAATTTTTTGCCAATAAAAAATTGGAAAACAATTTCTAGACTCCTTTCGATGCCCCACTCAATCCAAATCAACATGAACAAGAACTTGAAACGGCTATAATACGAACCTGGCAATTGCTGCCTTCACAAATAACTGTTACGTAAAAAGAATAAAAACTAGAGACTAAAGATTTATCTAAGGCAAACACATTTATCAAATGATAAATCACGTGAGAACACGTTATTTGAGATAGGCAGCGCAGATTAAGTTAAACACTTTGGCAACCGATAACTGATTACGGAAAACTGGGTCCGAGGTTGTCGTGGTAACAAATTTTTAACCTAGTCGGTTCGAAAGTGTGACGATATAATAAATATATATTCACTAATAACACCGGTAAATAAACATTCCGTATAATCACCTTGACCAAGACCTCTAGGGTTCAGGAATTGTAAACTAGTACTATCATTAAAAAGGATGATCGACGAAGTATTAAGACCTTTTTGAAATTACAAAACCTTGTTCTCCCCTGGCTGAATCACAATATTTTCGAACTGAACGACAAAAACTATATTACGACAAAACCTATATTTTGATTGAGAAAATCCGGCAATAAAAGTGAAATAACCCCTGTAGGGCCACACCCATTTAATTTCTTGTTCCTCGGACTTTTTTACCTAAAAAGTTGGGGCGAGCGAGCGATAAGAACATTTTTTTATTTTTATTTTAAAAATGTGATTATTTTGAGGCGAGTACCAAAATACAGGGGAGAGCGAGTACTTTATTTTTTTGGAAAACATATAAAATATTTATTTGATTAAGTTGGTATTATCTCATATTAACTCTTAAATGGTTCGAAGTTTTTTTTATTGTGGCAATAACAAAAATCTTTGAGATTATTTTATAAAATATTATGTAAACAATTCTTAATCCCCAAAAACCAGAGATATAGATAAGTAGTTTCTTTTGTTAAACAGTCTTTTGAACTGAGGAGAGGAGACCCTTAATTAGTATCTACTGCTCTAACGTAAATTTTTAATTGAATATGCTATATCAAAATGTTTAACTTGCGCTACTAGTATATGTATTTGTTTCTTATTGTGCGTATTGTACATGTTATTTGCTATAACCCTAATGGGTTCATGTCTGTCTTTTGCAAATAAAGTTATTATAATTATGTCGCTCCAGACGTAGTCGGGACGACATATTGTTTTTGGTCCGTTTCTTTGTTATTAAGTCTCCCAAACGAAGTTTGGGGAGACTTATTGTTTTCGCTTCGTTTCTTATTAAGTCTCCCAAACGAAGTTTGTGGAGACTTATTGTTTTTGCTGCGTTTCTTATTATGTCGCACCAGACGAAGAAGGGGAGACATATTGTTATTGTTCCGTTTCTTTGTTATTATTATTAAGTCGCCCAAACAAAGTTTGGGGACTTCTTGTTTTTGCACCGTTTCTTATTATTATGTCGCCCAAACAAAGTTTGGCGACTTCTTATGTTTGCACCGTTTCTTATTATTATTATTTTTCCGCTTCTAAAAATCATCTTGTCCAACCAAATTCTCAGGGACCACTTGTCCAATCTCAATCAAACTTCACAGGAAGGTAGATCACCACCCAAAGATGTGCACTTGGGTGTTGAAATTTTCCAAATGACCACCGTCTTTGGTCACTGTGAACTATGACCCCTAATTTTATTATTAGATTAACTTGGAAACTGTAAAAGATAGCTGATAAATGTAATGACAAAAATGTTAGTTAGGTCATGACAGACATTTCTTACATTTAGATCGAAATTCTATGGTCAACCGTTCAGGAGTTATGACCATTGAAAGTTTCGTCACATCTTTTAAGTTTGGTTTTCTCGAAAACGGTTAGAGATAGAAAGCTGAAACCTTTTCCATTCAACTTAGGTGATATGTGTTACATTTAAAACTGCCAGAGTCAAAGGTCATTGGTCACTTTGAACTTTGACCCTAAACCTTGTTTTTGTAACAACTCTTAAACCATAGTAGATAGCTGATTAAATGTAATGGCAAAAATGTGTGTCGTGATAAAATCTTCATTTGTTACATTGGTCCAAAATTTTTTTTTATCATTTCATGCTTTTTAAATGAATGAAAATTACTTCATTATATATCATTTGTGGTTTGACATTGATAACCCTAACGTCAACTGAAATTAAAATTTTATTAGTGGTGTAGGTGATGACAGGTATATAAATATATTTAAATAATTGGGGAAATATAAACCATCTGTTCTAATTAACTAGTTAAGATTATAAAATATTTTTACCTAAAACAACCAGTGTTACGCATGTTGCATTTATCAACTATAGATTTGACATTTTAATTACTGGTAGTCATACAGCTAAATAATTGATACTGATAAAACTTTGTGTAACCAAAAAACACCATGTAATATTTAAAAAAAAAAGAAATGATTATATTATATGACGAAACAGGATATGAAGTTTTCATCTTGAATCTTGAATCAAAGCACTACTAGCACTGTTCGATGAAAACATAATGAGTTGAAGACACAAATTCTTACATGATGAATAAAAAAGGAAATTATTTCAGAACACATTAATCATTGGTGAAAAATTTACAACAAAACATTTTTATTATTATTATTCCTTAATGGATTTTACAAACTTTGTCCAAACTTTATCTCAGAGATGGGTAGTCATATATAATGACACAACTCTCTGACGCAATCCTTGTAAATTTTGACCAGTGAATCAAAGCACTTATCGCACAGATAGACGAAAACATAATGAGTTTAAGGTACTAATTCTCACATGAGGAAGAAAAAAAATATTTCAGAACAACTTATTACAATCATTGGTGGAACATATACAACAGAGCGTTTTTTTTAAAGAGCAATTGAGTATGGAATCTGGTTTGGGCGACCTGTGTTTGCATGCAAACATAATCATCACTCATTATTAAGTCGCCCAAACAAAGTTTGGCGACTTATTGTTTTTGCACCGTTTCTTATTATTATTATTATTATTATTATTCTTCCTCTTCTTCTTCTTGCCGTAATCTTGTCCGACCAAATTCTCGGAGACCGTTTGCCCAACCTTCACCAAACTTCATAGGAAGGTAGACCCGCACCCTGAGAGGTGCACTCAAGTGTCGGAATTTTCAAAATGGCCGCCGTTGCCATGGAAACAAAAAAAGGCGGGAAAATTAAAAGTGCTCCGAATTGGATGAAATTTTACAGGAAGGTTGTGTAAGAAGTGGCGAACATGTTTTGAGAGTCATTTTTTTTCAAAATGGCGGCCGTTGCCATGGAAACGGGAAAAAGGCGGGAAAATTGAAAGTGCTCAGAATTGAATGAAATTTTACAGGAAGAATATGTAAGACGTGGCTAACATGTTTTGATGGTCAATTTTTATCAAAAGAGTGGCCGTTGCCATGGAAATGGGGAAAAGGCAGAAAATTTGCCGCCGTTGCCATGGAA
>MJUU01046959.1:56624-86200 GCA_002080025.1 Modiolus philippinarum | reverse complement strand
GTTGGTTGAATTAGGGTAAAAGTTAGGGAAAGGTGAGAAGGCTTGGCTTAAGGTTAGAGTTGGGTTTGGATTAGTTGAGATTGATTCGTTATAAAATTAAGGGCTTTGGTTATACAATCATAATGGATAAGTATGACTTAGATCACTTGGATTAGAATCACATATATCTTTAGGATTAATGATTGGATTATATTCATCATTTGGGTTAAGGTTAGGCAGGGGTAACGTTCATTATAAGGGTTTTAGGTTTAGGGTCATTTCTGTTAGAATTATACATCATAACGTTATGTTTAAAATATCATGCATCATTACGGTTGGATTTAAGATTCAGGGTTATGTTTATGAATTGGGTTAGTAAGATAAAGGTAGGGGTCGGAATAAGGGCTAGGATCAAGGTTAAAGTAAGGGGCAAAATTGGTTTAGGGCTTAGATATAAGTGTTGGAGATTTTGCTAGTATTAGGGTTAAAGTTAAATTAGTGTTAGGTTAAGATTTAGAGTAAGTAAGGGTTAGTGAGGGTAGAGTTAATGTTGAAATGAGGTTAATGTTATGGTTATAGCCTAGGAATAGTTCAAGGCTTAGAGGTGAGGTTGTGTTAGTATTAAATTATTATTAATACTTAGGTTATTGTTTAGGGATAGATTAAGTATTGGTAAGTAATGTTAGATATCGTTATGTATTATGATTAGGGTTAGTAAATAGGTTGGTTCGGAATTATTGTTGGGTTAGGATAAGGGCTTAGAGCTCAAATTCCAGGTAAAGGTGATTCAGGTAAGGTTAAATGATAGGGAAAGCTTAAGATTAAATTGTGTTAAGGGTTAGGTTAGGGTTAAGGTTGGTTTAGTGCTAGTATAAGGTAACGGTTATGACTTAGGGTTAAAGTTACGTTAGTGTTATGTTGAGAATTAGAGTAAGCAAGGGTTAGTAACAATAAGTAAGAGTTAGTGTAAGGGTTATGTTAAGATTAAAAGAATAGGCTTAAAATTGGTTTACTACTTAGGAATAGGTTGTGTTAAGGTTATGTTAAGCTTGGCATAGGGTTAGGGTAAGGCTAGGCTTAACATTGGTTTACAATTTAGGAATATATTGTGTTATTGTTAGGTTAGTCAGATTTAGGGTTATGATTTAGAATTAGAGTGTATATTGGTAGAATTAGGTTTGGCTAGGACTAAGGGTTCGATTTAAGTAAGTATTAGGTTTTGGATTAGAGTAAGAAAGGGTTAGTAAGGGTTATGTTACGGTTGACATGAGGTTGTGTAATTATTAGGTTATGGTTAGAGTTCATGTCTAAGTTTAGGGCTCACTGTTAGTAAATGGGTGATTAGCTTAAAGGTAAGGGTTAAGAGTTAGTAAAAGGGTTAGGGTTAAAAAGTTAGTAAAAGGATTAAGTTCGAGGTTGTTACAGAGCTTAAGAATAGTTTAGGATTCGACGTTGTGTTAGTATTAAGTTAGGGCTAGATTATTATGATAGTGCTTATGTCTAGGTTAAGGGCTAAGTGTTTGGTGTCAGTGTGAATAACTTAAAGGTTAGGGTAAAGATACTAGTAATAGGGTTATGTTTCTGTAAGGTTAAGGTAAGAGTTATGGTGTAATGTAAGTGATAGGTCTAAGGTAATCATTAAGGGTTTGAAGTCAGGGTAAGGGTGAAACTTAGTAAAGTTAGGGTAAGGTAATTGATATGAAAAGGGGAGATAATGAGGTGCAAAAGGGGACACAATAATGAATTGGCTATAGCAGACAACATTATTATAGAAATTTGGTAGGGAAGAGGGAAATCACTCTAAGAATTGGATGCAAAAGGGAGATAATTAGTAAAGCAAGAAAACTAAATGGCTGAAGCAGACGACACTATAGGAATATGGCGAGAAAAAGGGAAATACCTGTAAGGATTGGATGAAAAGGAAAGATAATTATAAAATAACGAAAAAATAATAACATAACACATACAAAAGGTTACACAAGAGGACTTTAGTCTAAACATTGGATGAAAAGGGAGAAATTACAAAGAACAATACTGAAAAAAAAAGGTGAAATGCTATTACAACAAATAAAAAAGCGCGGGAAATAAGTAGAAAAAGTTATGTCCCTTTGACGAACGCGGCCGTGATAGAAGACACCCACAGATAAAAAACGCGGGAACTAGCAAAAGTTATCTCCCTTTGACGAACGCGGACGTGATAGATATTATGACAATTGATGACTGACAACGCCTGGATATTAGGTGAAACATTGGATTGCAGAACAATACTGAAAAGGTATAACAACATTTAAAAAGGTAGGATATTAGTCTAAACATTGGATTGAAATACAACATTGAAAAGGGGTTGAAAAGGTATACCAACAATAAAAAGGGTGAGACAAGGAAGGAAATGACAGAAAAGGGAAGAATATATAAAAAATATTGTTACAACATATAAAAACATCCGAAAGACCATGCCCGAGTCGTTCCGACTATGGAAAATACCCGACTTCCGGTTAACACATGGGGCTACGCCCACTTCCGCTCGCGCATGTACACTGTAGTATGGTGAAACCACACCCCTGCGGGGTCTTACACTCTTTCAACACGTCATTTCCTATCAACATGCCCGACTAGGGCTTCAAATAAGACCACTTCCGGTTCACAATGTTGGGCTACGCCCACTTCAGGTGACGCACGCGTCATGGACTAAGGTCAACCGTGACCCTTGCAGGGTCACGTGTTGTTCCAACACGTCATTTCCGGTCAATATGGGTACTTACAGTAGTTACACACCTACTTCCGGTTGCGCATGCGCAGTGTTAACACTTCGTGTTCTGGTCACGTGACTTCCGCTTCCGGTCACGTGACTTCCATCACGTCACTTCCGGTCTACGTCACTTCCGGTGACGTCACTTCCGGCACCACCTCGCACCACCTCCTCAAATGCGACCTGAACTGTCCCCATATACTACTATAAACGTTTATTTTTCCCGGGGTGTGAAAATATGAACTGTGTATTTCCGGTCATATTAGGTTATCGAGAGTATGTTATAAATATTTTAATACATGAACATTTCCATATTGGCCTATTTATCATCCCTCGACCCATATCGACCCTCCTTGACTTCGTCTCGAGAAAATATGGGAGTCTCGGGACGATATCTAGGCCAATATGGTAATGCCTTTGTACACATGTATTAATCTGTATTTACTCATAATCTCGAATTTCCCGTAATCTCTCTATATAGGTTGTCAATTACCATCAAAAAGTGCATTCGACAGAATTAACTTTTTGTTTGAATTATATGTATAGTAATGATGTGTCATTATTGTTTTTTCCGTATCCTGAACTTCTTTATACAGGACTTTACAAGATTAAATAGTTGTATCTAGGTTGTATCAAGGCTGGTGTTCCCCAATGTTCAGTTCTTGGCCCCTTACTATTTATTGTATAAAAATGATATTACTGATAATTTGGGAAACATTGCAAGGCTATTTGCTGATGATACCTCTCTACAGTACCTTGGAACTGACTTGGGAGTTGCAGAACCAGAAATTAACAACGACATGTCCAAAATAAATCAGTGGGCCAAAACAAGGCTATTTAATTTAAATCTCGCAATACATAAAGCTTTGATAATATCAAACATTGAGTATCATGTTCCAGAAATTAAATTCAACAAGGAAAAGGTTGAAATTATCAAGTGTTATAAACACCTATGAAAAACTTTTTCTTCTGATGGTAATTGGTCAATTCATATTGAAAATATAACGAAATCAGCAATGAAACAAATCAATGTACTACGAAAATTAAGATATACTCTATCGTCAAAAAGTTTGTCCAATATTTTCACTACATTTATTAGAACAGTACTTGTATATGCATGTGAAGTATGGCATGGATGTTTAGAAAGAGAAATTGACACTCTCGAAAAGGTACAACTTGAAGGAACTAGAATTGTTACCAGATTAACAAAATTCGCTACAATGTAGTAGGGAATCTCTTTATTTTGAAACTGGGTGGGATACATTGGCAGAAAGGCGAAAAAAAAAACCAGGAAATTATGCACATTTTATAAAATGCATAATAAATTATGTCCTCAGTACCTATGGGATCTTTTACCTCCACAAGTATCTGAAATAAATGAATATAATTTACGTAATAGAAATAATTATGTTTCTGTTAAAGCTAGATTAAGGATATCAGGATAGTCTTTTGTTCCCTCTACTGTGTCTTCATGGAATGATCTCGATACTCAAGTACGGAATTAACAGAATATTCCGAAATTTAAAAATGACTAAAGTCTAATGTGTACAGGCCCCAAGAGTACTATAGAGAGGATGCAAAAACACTAAATAATATACGCACAAGGTTACGGCATCAATGTAGCAATTTTAAAGGTGATTTTTATAGATTTAATTTAGTATATGACCCTTCATGCCATTGTCGATCACCATATGAAGATGCAATTTACTTTTTTCTTGAATGTCCAAATTATCAAATTCAAAGAGATGTTCTGTTTTCAGACTTAGATCTAAATATCGAAACCATATTTATTCGACAATGACAACTTCAATTTTCGCATGAATTCAAAAATTTTTGAAAAAATTAGAAATTTCATAAACAAAACAAAGCGATTCAATAAAATCTACATTCTTTTCTTCTTTTCTTTTTTTTTTATTTTATTACCATATTTCCACATTTGTCAATTTTTTATTTCTATTTTCATTTCCATTTTCGTCGATTTATTAAATTGATATCTTTACATTATTGTATTGCCTGTTGCTATGTATGCACATGCATTTGTATATTGTATCTGCGAGGAGATGACTGTTGCTAAGTTGGTACAACTTGTTGTCCAATCCATTTGCTATTTTTTGCAATAAAAAAGAATAAAAATAAATAAAATAGACATATCTATTTTATATACTTTTTTTATCTCCTGGAATTGTGTATTAACTAAACATGATAATTTTGTTTTGCTGTACTTTTCTTGAATTTATTTTTAGGTGTGCTGTGCACCCCGCCACCCACGGACAAAGAAGCTACTTTGATGACATTGATGTCGTAAGTACTTTGAACGTAAGCCACATGTATTTAAAAAATCTACAATTTTTTTCTTACTCTTTTTTATTACTTATTATTTTTGCATCCGATCAACCATAAATTGCAAAAAAGCGGCCCTTCCGTAAAAGGGAATTTTTATTTTCCATTCATATTTTTTTTACGTTTGGTATAATATTTCATATACTTTTACCATATATCGCAGTTCGAACAGAATTTTTTTTGTTTTTGTTTTTTTTTTTTTTTTGTTCATAAATAGCAATGTTCAGGATTTATGCAAATTGTATATCCTTAATTGAATTTTTCAAAAAATTGGTTGCATTTAATGTAAGTTTTGTTGTTTACGCGACGCAACAAAAGGAAAACAATTATAATTTTAGGACTTTTACAGCATAAGATTATGATAATAGCTAAAAAGAAATGACCATAACTTATTGTGGGTTTCAAATTATAGAATGACTTTTCTACTCTTCATTTATACAAACCCAGTAGCCAGTACGTCGGTGCTAGCCCGAAAACCGATTTTATTGGGAAACATGCAATATCTAAATTTTACAATTTTTTTTTCAAAACTAAGGAGTATCTCCCTCTTGCATAGCATTGTCCTTAGCCTGTCTTGGCTTTTCGATTAGGATCTTATTGGTAATTTTTTCTCTATCAGCATTTACATATTTCGGTATACAGATTTCTAATTATTTTGATTTTATCTGCACTTAGGAGACATAAGTTGTCGAAACGCGCATATGCAGAATCCAAATTAACAGCAACATTGGTATTTTGTTCTTTATACGCAATCCGTTTCGAATGATTGTCCCCCCTTTTTTTAATTAATATTATCGTTCTGAGTTATGTTAGGACCCAAGTGAGGATGGTCAAAAGCTGCTGAAAAGAGTAAGATGACCTAATTTTATATAAAAAAAAATTCTTGAGTACGTTTGATAAATTTCTAGTCACCTACAAATTTAAAA
Source organism: Modiolus philippinarum (assembly GCA_002080025.1). NCBI lineage: Eukaryota > Metazoa > Mollusca > Bivalvia > Mytilida > Modiolidae > Modiolus > Modiolus philippinarum. The sequence goes on along the minus strand of MJUU01046959.1, from coordinate 80,206 downwards.
ATCGTAGAATATGTGTTTATTGTTTAGTACTCAAACTTCCATAAGCCGTTGCAAGAAAAGAATGATATATTCAAAATTTTGGTTTCATAAAATCTTATTGGTTTTTTTGTTATTTAGATAGAAGGTGGAATTGTCATTGTTTTTTGAAATTGTAGAATTGTCACTTTAATTATTTATTAAGCTATTCATTTTTTGTCATATATGATTGTATAATTGAGTAGTAAATGGACTCTACAGCGCTTTGGGAACCCGAAGCCATGTATGAGGGTACTTGAGCCCACAACGTTAGTGTTTGATACAAGAGCCCACGTTCTAAAAAGGTCATTCCCCAAGTATTAGGCAAAGTCTTATTTCAAACAATCGTACTTTTTCGAATTCAAGATAAACTGTATGTGATATAATAATTTCAAAGTCTATCCCTTAGCAGATAGTTGAACAATAAGACACTTAAAAACCTCTGACTCATCTTTTGAATCGAATTTGAAAATGACAGCATAAACTTTGTGATTAACTTGAGAGCTTGAATGTCTGATATAAGAACTTCTCCTTTATTTAGGTCCTTTTGGCTAACACACATCTTGGATTTTATTTCGATAAAACATTAATTAACCAAATACCATTGAATGGAGACGGTGTAAATTTGAGGACTTCTGTTGAATAAATGTTTCGAAACTGACTGTGACGTTCTTTGAATTTTTTATCCGGATTTATACATGATTTTGTATTATGTTTTTGCACCGACATTAGGCGAGAGGGGCTTTAAGTTTAACCATCGTCCGTCTATCTGTACGTGTGTCCGTACGTAGGTCTGAAAATTTTCGCTAAAAATTTCTCAATGTGTATTGAAATAATTATTTGATATTTTGTCTGAAGCTTGGGTATAATGAGTTGTACAATTTCTCCCCTTTTCAAGTCAAACACTCAATATAGACGAACACACATGGTGACCCCTAGATGTTTTGTTTTTGGTCGTTTTAACCTGGATATGGGATGTTGTCTCCTTGACATTTACCCCATTTCCTTTCTTTTTCATATTGAAATTTTTCGTCAAGGAATTTTACGTTTTTGTATTTAGTAATGATGTGAAGATTTTGTATGATGAGGTTTACCGTGTCTCCCCTTTTCAAGTCTGTCACTCATCTACTTCCTGTTTGAAGGTACCTTTCTTTGCAGGGGTTATCTTTATCCCATGGACATAATTTCTTTTATCTTGATATAACGTTTTTGAGTATCATTGATTCACAACACATTATTTTTGTGGAGACATTATGTGCAGATTGATATTCATTTGCTCTACTTGTTTGTGACAATACACATGTACAAATTGACATCTTGTAGTCAGACAGGTGTTGTACTTAACTGTCGAAGTTGCAAGATTTTGCACAATTTGTGTTCATACGCATCCGGGATAGATATCCTGAAAAATTGCAGCTTTATAAAAGAACTAGATCATTTTAACCATGCTAAAATCGAAATCTTAATTGTTTTATTTAATGATTCAACTCATTTTTATAAATTATAGACACGGCCAAAATTTTACCAAGTAATGAAGTCTGTTTAAAAAAATATCATATTTGCTACATTGCGATTTCCAATTACTGCTTTAATTTGCCTTCAACGCTTCAAACAGCATTCAATCTGTCAAATTTGAGCATTTAAGAAAATAGCAGTGCAGGAAAATGGACTCCTTTGATTTCTAATATCTGGATTTCATCAATTATAGTAGTTTTAAGAAGAAATGTATTAAGGGAGTACGAGTGTCAAAAATTTGTAATTAGATTTAAAATTTTGGCCTTTTGTTTTGAAGAACTTTGCTAATAAAACAACATGAGCAAAACATTTTGAAAATCCATGTAAGTTTTTTTGAGATATAAGACGTCAAATTTTTAGAGGGAAACAGTTCTTTGTAGAGTTTTCCTCCATTTTCCATTAGCTGTTGATATGCCTTTAAATATATGAAAATATAATTGGAAGTTAGACAATCTTGCACATTGTCTATTTTATGCATCCATGTGCAAAAAAAAAAAAATAATCCTGTTTGAGTGGATAAAACCAGAGGATATCGAATGCTTCTGAAATCTGACGCTCATGTTCCCTTAATTATCAAATAAATGAAGTAGGAAGAAATAGTCAAGTGAACATAACTTTTGATTTCTTCTACAGTTTAATACCTATATATGAATGTAGGGTGTAACAAACATGTTCGTGTTTTTCACTTCAATATATTTGCATATTTGAACAAACTAAACTTAGGTTATATAAATTGTGGGTCTCGATGGGGTATAAGAGGGAAGCGGAATTGGCATTTATAAGCAAGTGGGAAACGGGATCGTAGGAAAAAGTGCACGTGAAAACGGGAAATGATGTCCTGTGTGAAGCGGGAAATGCAAAAAAAATAGGTCGCAAAACGGGAAAAAGCGGCCTCTTTAAGAGTCTTTGTAAAATATTTTCCCGCCCGTGAAGGTGTAGAAAAATTGACAATTATTATGATCTTGAATATCAGCATAACCAAACATGTGTAAAATGTAAGAGATTACATTCTCAAAGGTCTCTGCTGCTCAGATGCAGCATCAATAGGATATTTTTGATAATACATATGATGATATGTTATTTGATGACGGAAGGCATGCATTTTTCATGTTTCATTACGCGCCATTGAAATGTGAAAAAAATATTAAAACACTGACCTAATATCCCAATTCGGATATCATATATCCTGATGTGAAATAGCATTCCGATTGGGGTTATCCCCCACATGATAAGAACAATTTTAGGTTAGCTTTGTGATGAGTTATGAATGCACTCAACTGTAAATAATAAACCTGCTTAAAAATTTCGTTACTCAAATAACAATACCTAAATATTCTATATTTACATTTCTGATATGGCTTCCTGTAAATAGAGTCATGTTATAATACCAATATAACACTCCTAGAACATGCGCAAAAGATGCATAGTTTCTGTTGCAAACTTTGAATCTATTTTTCATTTTAACTGTCAAAATCTACCATCCACTAACAAATTTTTAATTAAATTTGTTTCGATATTCTTTATGAATTTTTTTTCTTCTTGAAAAGGCAATGTTCGGGACAAACTTTAATTTTCCTACTTGTGACGTCACAAATGAAATCGTAATGTCTTGTTCGTAAGCAGCGTTGGTTGGAAAGTTTGAACGGAGATTAAGAGGACTTGGGGCATTTGCTACCGTTAAGATAGCAATTAAATCAAACGAAGTAGGTTTTTATTGTATTTGTGGAAAGTTTTTTGTCAGCGAGCTTGTTTATCAAAATCAAAATGTTACGAAACCGTTGCTTGCTTCGGATATAAAAATAAACATATTAGAATCGAAATAACAGGGGCTTTCGTTGTTTTTGCATAGTTTACCCCTCGCTAACGCTCGGGATAAAATATTTGCAAAAACAATTCAAGCCCATGATATAATGACAATATAGTATGGCGGCCATGTTTTATTTCTTAATTTATCTATATTTACAACAAAGTAGTTATTTTTCAATACATCAATAAAAACCAACATACCGGAATTCTAATACAAATTAAAGTTCAGATATGCTCAAAGGGACATAATCGTGAATCGTCTGATTCAGCATTCAAATAATGAGTACTAATTGGAGTCCGTTGAAAGATTCCCAGTGCGAGATATGTATGCTCTCCATATATTTCAATTATGGTGTACTTGTTTGTGAGAGAAATTCACATATGGATATACTATCATACTTTCAAACTTTTGCATTTATATTTGTAATTTCGGAATGTAAATCCGACCAACCGTTTAAAGTGCCCACAAATCACTATTTTATAAAGCCAAGTTTTCTTACAATCGACTTGATGAGTGCCCTTTATGTTGTAATCGTCCTCTAGCTTAAGACACTAGTGCTTTTGTCGGGCAACGGATGATAGTGATTGTCAGAGCACTTTGCCAGTTGAATAAATGTTTGTTGACAGTAGTATAACGGGTTACCCTAGAACACTTTTGACGAGGAGCCCCATAGTGCATTCTTTGTAAAATATTTTCATTTTCCCTCAATTTTCCCTAAAATATGCAAATTAGTTCAGGAGGGAATTTTTGTGCCAATATAGAGGGCGTTGTAATCGTTATTGACGAGGTGCTAATGTACTTTAGTGTGGCATTGGTCTGACCTTGTCTTGTGTATTATCACAGGTCTTTCCTACTGGTCTCGCCATACCTCTATCCAAGATACTTTCCTAGATCTCGCCTTCTACTTTAGTTTCGCCTTCTACTTTGGTCTCGCCCTACTTCTGTCCACAGTGTTGTCACTGGTCTCGCCCTACTTCTGTCCATAGTATTGTTGCTGGTCTCGCCCTACTTCTGTCCATGTCCACTGGTCTCGTCTTTATTCTAACCCTAACCCTAACCTTACACTTATTTTCGTACTGAACCTAACTTTTCTGTTGTAAGAATCACCTTAACCCTATGTATATAACCCTAACCCTTATGTATATAATCCTAACCCTTATGTATATAATAATAAACCTTATAAACCCTTAATCCTAACTGTAACTAATGCTAACGCAATCTCTAACCTTTGTATATTCTGGAACGATTCTAATAATGAATGTTACCCTAACCATACTGATATCATAATTCATTGAAAACACATAATGAAACGTCAACTATGAACTGACACAAAACATCAATGATATTGATATGAACATAAATTTATCCATGACCCATGAATGAAGAAAACAATATGAAAACACTTTGATATGAATGTTAACAACAAATGGAAATAAACATCAAGTGATACTATGAAAACAAATTGATACTGAGGATAATATGAAAACTAATGTGAAATGAAATACTAAAAGCGGAAGCATAACGTCAGCTATGACTATCAACTGACATAAACTATGAACACAAATAGATATTGAAACAATATGAACTACAAATACAAACATAAGGATAAATATGAAGAGATACATCATGAAATTGAACACAAACACAACAGAACAAGACAACTTAACAACATTAATGTAAGCTAAACAAAGAAATAACGTCAACTATGAACTGACACAAAACATCAGTAACATGATATGAACATAAGACTATTTATGACTATGAACATAAATATATAGGCATATTAAGATATGAATGTTAAGTGGAACACGAAACATCAAGTGAAGACAAATAGAAATCAAAATATGAAAACGTGAATTGAATCACTAAAAGCGGAAACATAAAGTCATCTATGACAATAGATTGACCCAAACTATGAAAATAAATAGATACGGACGACAAAATGAACACAAAAACATAAGCATAAAGCTAACTAAGACTATAAATTGATATAAAACATCTAAACCTATGAACATTAACACGAATGTGAACCAAATAATATAAACATAACGTCAGCTATGACAATGAATTGACCCAAACTATGAAAACCTATGAATGTGAACACCAAATACAAGCATAAATGTTAAAGCATTAACATAAAGAAATACAAACTATCAACACAAATTGATATTGAATCAATATGAACACAAATATAACAAAACACTACAACTTAACATCACAAACACAACATAACATGACAACATAATGACATTGATATGAACTGTTATATGAAAACATAACATGATACGTCAACTATGACTAAGAGCTGAAACAACACCTAAACATAACGATGAAGGTAAATATATAGGCATATTAACTTTGATATAATAACAAATGGAGGACGAAACATCAAGTGATACTATCAAAGCAAATCGATACTGAATACAATATGATCTACAAATATAAACATAAATGTTAAAAGATTAACCTGAAGTAATACAAAATATGAAAACTAATTGATATTGAGGATAATATGAACGATAAAAACAAGTATAATGGTAAAAGATCAACACGAAGTCATACAATATATGAAAACAAATAGATACGGACGATAAAATGAACAATACATACAAGCATAAATGGTTAAAGATCGACATTAAATGATACAACATATGAAAACACACTGATGTCAACAATAAATTCAAATAAAGACATCCAAACATCAATATGAAGTGATACAATATGAAATTGAACACAAACACAACAGAAACATTGAAACATCAACATTATATAATACAACATACGAATATGAACACCAAATCATACACCTAACGCTAAGTATGACTATAAAGTGATATAAAACATATGAACATTAACACTGATATGAACAAATATAATCAGAAACATTGAAATATATGAAAAATAAACGACATTCATGTGAATTTTAATGATAAAACTGAAACATAACTTGAAATCTCCAATGAATTGACAGACATTATGACAACATATAGTCATTGAAATGAATATTTACACAAAAACAAAAGACGAAACTTAAAATATCAAGATCATATGATCCAAAACATTATAGATTAACCACATTCATGAGAACTTGAACATCAAAACACAACATGTAACATGAAATATGAACAAAAATACAAGCATAAATGGTTCAACATGAACATGAAGTATGAAAACACTCTGATGAGAACACCAAATACTAGCAGAAATGTCCAAATATGAACTTTCAACGACATAAGACATGTAAACATGCAAACATTGACACGGCTGTTAATACCAAACACGAAACATAACGTTACCTATGACTATAAAGTGATACAAAATATGACAACATAATGTAAACTTGACATGAAAACGTAAGATGAAACGTTAAATATGAATACAAACACAACGAAACATGACAACATAATGTGAACTGCACATTGATATATAAGATGATATGTGAAAAATGAACACAAACACAACCAAAATTGAACTTTGACATCAAAACATAACACGACACATAAAATATGAACACAAATACAACAATACATGATATTACAGACAATGTGAACAACAATTAGAAGCATTAATAGTAAAAGATCAACAGTAAATGATACAACATATATATGTGAACACCAAATACGAACTGATTGAACATTGAAAACAGAAAAATTGAACAAACATACAAACATTGACATGAATGTTTAAACCAAAATACGAAATACAACGTTAAGTATGAAGACAAACAGAACAATAAATGACAACAAATGCAAACTTGAACACCAAAACACAATATGAAATGTAAAATATGAACACAAAGGCAACAAATTATGAAAATAAATGTGAACTATTACATGAAAACATAACAAGATACATTAAACATGAACAATAACACAACAAAACATCATGCCTTAACCATATTCATGTGAACTGTTACATGAAAACTTAATATGATATGTTAAATATAAACATAAATGCAACAAAGTTGAAAAATAAATCTAAACTTATATATGAAAACACAACATGACACATAAAACATGAACATTATTACAACAAATTATGAAAACAAATCTGAACTTTACGCTAAAGACAATATGAAACGATAAATATAATACAAATACAACAAAGTTCGAAAATAAATCAAAACTTTGACATCAAAGCATAATACCAAACATTGAATTATCAACATTCAACGACACAAAACATACAAACATATAAGCATAAGCACGAATGTTAACAACAAGTGGATGACGAAATCAACATTAAGTGACACAAAATATGAAAACTAATTGATATTACAGACAATGTGAACAACAATTAGAAGCATTAATAGTAAAAGATCAACAGTAAATGATACAACATATATATGTGAACACCAAATACGAACTGATTGAACATTGAAAACAGAAAAATTGAACAAACATACAAACATTGACATGAATGTTTAAACCAAAATACGAAATACAACGTTAAGTATGAAGACAAACAGAACAATAAATGACAACAAATGCAAACTTGAACACCAAAACACAATATGAAATGTAAAATATGAACACAAAGACAACAAATTATGAAAATAAATGTGAACTTTTACATGAAAACATAACAAGATACATTAAACATGAACACTAACACAACAAAACATCATACCTTAACCATATTCATGTGAACTGTTACATGAAAACTTGATATGATATGTTAAATATGAACATAAATGCAACAAAGTTGAAAATTAATCTAAACTTCTATATGAAAACACAACATGACACATTAAACATGAACATTATTACAACAAATTATGAAAAGAAATGCAAATTTGTACATGAAAATACAAACTAAAACGTTAAATATCAAGATTTGGTGACGCAAAACATCAAACATATCGATGTTTATGAAGACTTTAACACAAAAACACATTGTAACATGTAAAATATGAACACAAAATACAATAAAGCATGACAACCCATTGTTAATTTTACAAACTTTGACATCAAAACATAATACCGAACATTGGAACATCAACATTCAACGACACAAAACATACAAACATATAAATTTATGAATGTTAACAACAAGTTGATGACGAAATAAACATTAAGTGACATAAAATATGGAAACTAATTGATATTAAAGACAATTTGAACAATATATTCAAACATTAATAGTAAAAGATCAACATTAGATTATACAACATATACACGTGAACACCAAATACAAACAGAAACTTTAAATCATTAACCTTACTTGACACAAACATATGAACATTGACCCGAATGTTAACACCAAAACACGACACATAACGATAATTATGGACAGAAAAACAACAAAACATGGCAACATAAAGACATTGAAATGAACTTTTACAAGTAAACACATTGTAACACGTGATATATGAACACAAATACAGCAAACACGAAAACTTATTGACATTAATGGAAACAAAACTTACATAAACAATTAAATGTTTGTTAAGAATGAGACAATCACATCTAAATATGTAAACATGAAATGTTATGTTAAACATGAACAATAAAAAACAGCATAAATGATATAAGATCAACATTAAGTGATACATTAGTTTAAAATATCTACTTAGTAACCATGGTGATGTCATGATATTGTGTTAGTAAAAAAGGAAAATATAGTATTGTAATGATAAAAATGGTGATTGTCGGGTATCCAGGTGGCTGTGGTGGTGAATTTAAGGTATCTGGGTGGTGGTGGTGGAGGGATCATAGTCTATGGTGGTGGTGGTGGTGATGGTTTAAAGGTATCTGGCTGGTGGTGATTTAAAGGTGTCTGGGTGGTGGTGGTGGTGGTGGTGGGATGATAGGATATACGGTGGTGGTGGTGGTGGTGGTGGCAGCAGCAGCAGCCGCAGCCATTATGCCTTGCATATGACGCGCACAGCAGCAGCAGACAGACCCCAGTATGAACGAGAAGCAGCAGCAGCAGACAGACCTTAGTATTGACGAGAAGCAGCAGCAGCAGAAATCCGTAAAAAGGACAATAAAGACAACAAAAATTCGAAACATTCATCGAAAACACGATGTGCAACATGAAAAATGAACAGAAATGCAATAAAACTTAAAACAAATGAAACAAAATACGAACTTGGGCTTCGAAACCATCAAGATAAAATGAAATAACGTGAAATTTCGTACTGAACGAGACTTGTTAAAGGTAACAGATATCAACTTGACAGTGTGACCAATAGATTTAGAAGTAATAAGGAATCCCGATTTCATATGTCTATAGTACCAATAGTTCGGAATAAGACTGATCTAGGGCCGAATTAAGGCCGACTGAGGCCGATCTTTGATTTCTTAGGGCCGATATCATCAAAATAGTACATGACAGCGCTACAACACCAACGCTAATCACTTTAGAACTATAAAGATACCCCGAATCCATATATGATATGACTATAGTACGAATAGTATTAATTGAGGCCGATCTAGGGCCGATTTAGGACCGATCTTAGATTTTAAGGGCCGATAACTTCATACAACTACGTTCTACCCCTTAACTACCTATTCCAATCACTTTAGAAGTATAAAAGTACATCGAATCCATATATGGTAATACTAAGGGTCAGGGCCGATCTAGGGCCGTTTAGGGCCGATATCTCGTTTACACTCGAAGTTAGGGCTTCGAAACTTGTACCAATCGATTCAGCGACCTCCATTTACTCTAGTAAGACATCACAAAGGAACGAAAATACGCACACAACACTCAAAATTAAGGGTTACTCCAAGTAGTATGAAGGAGGTTTTTGTGTTCATTTTGTCGTCCGTATCTATTTATTTTCATAGTTTGTGTCAATCTATTGTCATAGATGACTTTATATTTCCGCTTTTAGTGATTCAATTCACGTTTTCATATTTTGATTTCTATTTGTCTTCACTTGCTGTTTCGTGTTCCACTTAACATTCATATCTTAATATGCCTATATATTTATGTTCATAGTCATAAATGGTCTTATGTTCATATCATGTTATTGATGTTTTGTGTCAGTTCATAGTTGACGTTATTTCTTTGTTAAGCTTACATTAATGTTGTTAAGTTGTCTTCTTCTGTTGTGTATGTGTTCAATTTCATGTTGTATCACTTCATATTTATCCTTATGTTTGTATTTGTAGTTCATATTGTTTCAATATCTATTTGTGTTCATAGTTTATTGCCAGTTGATAGTCATAGCTGACGTTATGCTTCCGCTTTTAGTATTTCATTTCACATTAGTTTTCATATTATCTTCAGTATCAATTTGTTTTCATAGTATCACTTGATGTTTATTTCCATTTGTTGTTAACATTCATATCAAAGTGTTTTCATATTGTTTTCTTCATTCATGGGTCATGGATAAATTAATGTTCATATCAATATCATTGATGTTTTGTGTCAGTTCATAGTTGACGTTTCATTATGTGTTTTCAATGAATTATGATATAAGTATGGTTAGGGTAACATTCATTATTAGAATCGTTCCAGAATATACAAAGGTTAGAGATTGCGTTAGCATTAGTTACAGTTAGGATTAAGGGTTTATAAGGTTTATTATTATATACATAAGGGTTAGGATTATATACATAAGGTTTAGGGTTATAGACATAGGGTTAAGGTGATTCTTACAACAGAAAAGTTAGGGTCAATACGAAAATAAGTGTAAGGTTAGGGTTAGGGTTAGAATAAAGACGAGACCAGTGGACATGGACAGAAGTAGGACGAGACCAGCAACAATACTATTGGACAGAAGTAGGGCGAGACCAGTGACAACACTATGAACAGAAGTAGGGCGAGACCAAAGTAGAAGGCGAAACTAAAGTAGAAGGCGAGATCTAGGAAAGTATCTTGGATAGAGGTATGGCGAGACCAGTAGGCAAGACCTGTGATAAGACAGGCCAAAATGTCAATAATACACTTAGCACCTCGTCAATAACGATTGCAGCGCCCTCTTTATCAGCACAAAAATTCCCTCCTGAACTAATTTGCATATTTTGAGGAAAATTAGTGTATTTCAGAAATATTTTACAAATAATGCACTATGGGGCTCCTCGCGAAAAGTGTTCTAGGGTAACCCGTTCCACTACTGTTGACAATCCCACATCCATGACCAGAGAAGACACGAATGTAGCGTTGGTCGACATTTAGCAAAGAATTCCGCTCAAACCGGTGCTAGGGGCCGTCTTGAACTTACTATGAGGTATGAGGAAAGCTCATTGTTGTAGGCCTCATGGCCAAAGATGAAGAAGAAGAACAAAGACTGTTTCCTTTGCTTGTTTTTTAACCATGTATTTGTAGAGATTTTGTCTCATGTGTATTTACTCCACATCCTTTCTTTCATCTACTACACGTCCTTTGTTTCGGTTGCCATATAAAGGGAGTACAAGTCTCATAAATTATGTAATTAGAATTTAAATTCTGAGCTTTTGTTTTTGAGAACTAAGCTAATAGAACAACACGAGCAAAAAAATTGAAAATCCATGTAAGAATTTTTGATATATAACTTTTTTGGCGGGAAACAGTTCTCTCTAGAGTTTTCCTTCATATTCCATTAGCTGTTTATATACCTTAACATATATGAATATATAATAAGAAGTTGATAAAATTTTGCATATTGTCTATTTTATGCATGTTGAAGTGACCTTTGACCAAGAAAATATGATCCCTGTGCAAAAATCAAAATAATCCAGATTGAGTGGATAAAACCCTAGGATATCGAATGCTTCTGAAATCTGACGCTCATACTCTTTTAATTGATGCTATTTTTTTTTTTTTTGTAAATTAAGACCGACATCCTGTAAGACAACAACAATTATGTAAACAAAATTTATTTTTGGGCATTAAAAGGCCATGCAGTGGAAATTCTTACTGTTATTCAAAGACCAGGACGATATTGAAAGGGGAAGGGAATTAAGATAAGATTTGTAGACGGTCAAGTATAGACCACTAAAAGAGCTTTTAACAAGAGTTCTTCTTTATACGTACAGGAAGCCTACAATTTCTTTCAACAAGTGCACCTGCGTTTACATCCCATCTGAAAGATGGGCTGTAAATTTAATCATTCAACTCTTATATTGTTTTTGTTTTTAGGGCAATTGTATGCCATATACTGTGATACCGAGTCCTTTTTCTATATTTCGTTTATCCCATTGGGTCATGGATGTTAATAAAAGACCAAATCATAAAAGACGGAGATACTAGACCATATCTTTATATTACAGGATCCCCTCTGAGTATTGTAAAAAGGGAATGATTTCTTTATGCATCGACAAACCACCACACATAGGTGGAGGGTTTGGATCCAAGAAAACGAGTTTAACCTCACCGCAATTTTTGCGCCTGTCCCAAGTCAGGAATATGTTGGTGATTCGCTTGTCCGTGTCTTCTTATAAGATTTTAGTTTCTTGATATTTTGGTTATTGGATTGTTTGTTTCCATTGATTTATCCACTTTTTACCCTTTTGGGCCATTTAGGGCTTGCTATATGGTGTGAGGTTCCTCACTGTGTTGAAGACCGTACAGTGACCCCTAGATGCTTTGTTTTGGGTCTTTTTAGCCTGGATATGGGATGTTGTCTCCTTGACATTTACCCATTTCCTTCCTTTTTCATATTGAACTTATTTTGATATATATTTTCAATATATGTACATTGTATGAATTTATTTAATTTCTTTGATGGGCTTAGGAAACAGCTATATTTCCCGACTGTTTGGCAGCGAGTACAAATAAATTATATATTATCAAACAATGTGTGTGTATTGTTTTTATCCGGCAATAATTTAAAAGCTATTAAAAATACGCTTTAGCAGTAGAAAGTGAACGGCCACCTTGGTTAAACATGTGCTGTCATTTGAGAGTTTACACTGTGTAATAAGGGTTTTGACGCCCTGTCTTTTCTTCCTTCAAAATCGTAGCCGGTTACAGAACTACCCTACTAGCTGTAAACAATATTCGTTTGGTCGTATTCGTCTATAAAAACGGTTATTGTAGGATGAATAATTAAAATAGAAGGAAAGTACTAGCGTCTGTTGAGGGCGAAATTGAAAATATAAAGATTTACTGAGCAGAGCTGAAAAATATATTTTTGATTGTTGTAATGTATGCTTAAATAACTAGATTATCTTAAATAACAGTATTTATTTTACTTTAATTGTGGAAATAAAAAATGTCAGATTAAGGCTTTGTTTTATCTTATTTTACCAATATCAAATTACAGTGAACACAAATGTATTCAGTTATCTACTAGTTTTGTTAACTAGCGTAAATGATTATGAACTTTAAATCATTTTTTCAGCAGTGCATTTTCATCATACTGACTTCATCTTGTTACAATTTACAGCCTATTACGCACAATTGGGCAAATTCATTTAGACACAATAATTTAGGTCAGAATTCTACGGAAGCGTATTAGTGCCACGTTTACACATTTTATTTTTTTTATTTTTATACTTTAATCTGTAAAATTTACACTTTTTTCTGTAAAATTTACACCTTCCGTAGAAGTCGACCAAGTAGTTTCTTATATTTTATCTTATATTTTTCATTTCAGTTTTAGTTTCATGTTAATCTAAAAATGGTTGAACATTTTACTTTATTGTATAAATAAAAGGAGAAATAATATATACGAGTTGATTTTCCCCCAGTTAGTGAATATTTCCTTTCAAGTGTATGTGATGCAAGTTTAATTTTTTTCTAGGCAAGAAGACTTCACAAAACTAATGGCTGCTGATGTCAAAGACTATGCCCCAATAACGTCAAAAAGAGTGTCATTTAAACACAAATACGTCAGTTGCAGTGGAGGAGGCATTAGTACATACCATACAGCTAACAGTATTAATGTCGCAGCGACTTATGCAGTATCGAGCACAGCTCATCAAAAGGTATGAACTAAGAAGTTTGACTATACCTTTGTTACTAAAGATACAATGATACCTATTAATTGTTATCAGTTTTCCAGTATTTTGTTAGTTATTTACGTACCATTAGTTATTTTAAAACAGTTAAATAGAACTGATTTTGCGTCTCCATTTTAATCTAAAAATATTCACAACTCAAGTGGCATTCATTCAAGAATCATCCTTTTATTTTTAACATTGATTGTTTTCATACACTAAATGTTCAAAATTATGGATGTTTTACCAAAATCATTAAAAAGAAGACAAGTTAAAATAAGTTTCAAGCTGAACATCCCCCTTTGCGTTGTTTTTACTGATTCTATATGATACTTGTCATTGACTTTCCTTTAAAGACATGTTTTATTTCAGTTAATGACCGGGAAATCATTAAATGACTTTTCACTTTTTTGATATACAAGTAACCTTTGAAGCTAGCATAAAATTTACTTTCGATGACTTCTTAGCCAATTATAAAAAGTGGTGAATAGTTTAATACTTTCTAAAATTTTGATAATGGGAACTTCATTTGTCCGTAACCAATTTGGCATTATTTTTTTTCTTCTGAATCCCATTTTTTTAAATCCAGACTTGATATCATTTCAAATAAAATAAATAATTTGCCATTAGAAAATGAATAATATCAACAAATTCATTGCTATCTTCTACGGTTTATAATTTCTGTCACGATTGCAAATTAAAGTTCATCTACATAATGTTAAACTATCTAAATGAAGATATAGCCTTGAATATATTTACGCCAATCATCTACATAAAGTTAAATTTTCAAAATGAGGATCTAGTCTTGAATATATTTACTCCAATTATCTACATAAAGTTAAATTTTCAAAATGAAGATCAAGTCTTGAATATATTTAGTCCCATCATCTACAAGTTAAATTTTCAAAATGAAGATCTAATCTTGAATTTATTCACGCCCATCATCTACATAATGTTAAATTTTCAAAATGGAGATCTATTGTTGAATATATCTACGCCCATCATCGACATAATGTTAAATTTTCAAAATCGAGATCTAGTCTTGATTTTATTTACGCCCATCATATACATAATGTTAATTTTCTAAAATGAAGATCTACAGTGGGGCGCAGACATAATCTCTCGTCCAAGTTAACTTGGAGAGTTGTCATGACAACTACCAAAGTCTGCTCTAGCCATGGCCGTTTTACCTAAGTCTGTTCTGGCCATGACCGATCTATCTAAGTCTGCTCTGGCCATGACTGTTCTTGCCAAGTCTAGTCTGGTCATGATCGTTTTTGCCAAATCTGCCCTTGTGACGACCGTTTTGGTCCTAGAATTTAAACTGGATATGAAATTGGATGTGTCAGAATTTCTTGTTTCTCAAGCCCGATACCGTTTAAATGAAAAAAAAAACATAATAACTCTCTTTCTTTACGATGTTTTGAATCATTATTTGGTTCAGTAAACGTAATCTTATTATGATTGACATTTTTCATATTAATAAATTCACGATATATTCATTTTATAATAATAAATTTACGAACAACTATTGCGATTTAGTTTTCGGGTATGTCTCGAACTCTTACATTTTTAAATATACCTGGATAAACACAGGTAAATAATTATCCGCTAATAAGAGTTCTTGCTGGCAAAATGCAATTTCATATCCGACTAAATTATTTCATAATCAGTCTACTTTTTTATTTTTTTAAATGTAATCTTGCTTTTATACTTTAATTAAATTGGAAATTTATTAAATACGTGTATATATATATATTAGGTACGTTATTAATATTTGTTAGGGCTGTGACAAGAGCTGGTATGAGAGTGGTCAACGTGCTAAGAGGAATTTTACATATAACCGTCAAATTGAAATTGAGCACTTGCCGCCGACCGATACAAAATCGTTTTGGAAATGTATTGGAAAAATAGGAGTGTGAAATGATAGATTTATTAAGATTCCAATGGAAGTAATTCAGGATGATGGTTCTATTACATGTAATAAAAATATAGTTCTAGATAAATGGAAAAATTAATTTTGTGAGTTATTAAATAAGTCAAGTGTTTCTATTGAAAATGTGCTTAATAGTGAAAATATATATGATGAAAATTTAGATTGGGAAATTTCATGTGGTGAAATAATCAAAGTGTTGAATAAAATGAAAAATGGGAAGTCACCTGGTGTTGATAAATTACCTGTTGAGCTATTTAAAAAATAATGCTGTTATTTCTATTTTGCATAAAATATGTAATATGTGTTTTGAATCTGGTATTATTCCTTCTTTGCGGACAAAAGGAATTATAACGCCAATTCCAAAATGTTCAACTTCAGATCCTACTAATCCGCTATCATATAGAGGTATAACTCTTGCACCGTCTGCATATAAAGTTTATTGTGGTGTTATAAACGATCGTCACAAAGACTGGGTAGATGAAAAAGGTCTAATATGTGAAGAACAAAATGGTTTTCGTAAAAATAGAAGTACTGTTGACCACTTATCTTCATTGAATTCAATAATTGAAACTCGTAAACTTAAAAGTTAAGTACTTTTGCAGCCTTTATTGATTTTAAGAAAGCGTATGATAATATAAATAGAAATATTTTGTTTAAAAAAAACTGGATGGCTTAGGGTTAAGTAGTAAAATGATAAGATTCTCTATATATAATTCAGTACACTGTTGTGTAAAATTAAATAATTTTCACACAGATTGGTTTGAAGTTAATACAGGTCTTAAGCAGGGATGCAAGTTATCTCCCTTATTGTTTAACTTATTCATTAATGATTTAGTTGATGATGTAAAAAAAGCTTAGAATTGGAATAGGAATTGGTGATGAAAAATTGTGTATTTTATTATACGCTGATGATGTTGTCTTATTAGCAGAAAATGAATCAGATTTACAAGCACTTTTTGATGTTTTAAATAATTGGTGTTGTACATATGATTTAGAGGTAAATTATGATAAATCCAAAATTATACATTTTAGAAATCAGTCTAAAGGTGTAACATGTAAAAGTTTTCAAGTTGGTGGTAATAATATTGAAATTGTGTCAAAGTATAATTATTTAGGACTAGTTATAACAGAATTTTTAGATTACAATGTTATGACTAAAGCTGTTGCTATGTCAGCTAGTAGAGCTTTGGGTTTATTAATAGCAAAGTGTAAGCTAAATGGAGGTTTCATTTATAATACATATACAATTTTATATGATAGTTTAGTGTGGTCAATTATTAGTTATGGTGCAGCCATTTCGGGCACCAGAGAGTATTCTTGTATTAATGCAGTACAAAATAGAGCTATGAGATTTTATTTAGGAGTGGGTAAATAAACCCCTAATTTATCTGTTATTGGAGATATGGGATGGAAGCCTTCAATTATAAGGCAGTGGTCATGTGTGTTAAGAAACTGGCATAAATGTACAAAAATGGATAATATACAGCTTAATAAAAAAGTATTTTATGGGCTGATAGATGTGCAACTAGTAGAGTTAAAAACTGGCAATTTAGAGTGTCAAATTATCTTCAAGATAAGGGTTTGGATTTTTACTGTAATACAGATTATATTTTATGCAAGTCAGATATTAAAATATTAGAATTTTGTAATTTTGAAAGTTATAAAAATGAATGGTGTAGTGAAGTTAATGCTTTAAGTGATAGTAAAAAGCTACGTACATATAAGATGTTTAAAACAGAATTTGGTGTTGAGAAATATGTTGAAATGTTTATGCCTTAAAAAATATCGTAGTGCATTATGTAAATTTAGATGTGGTGTTGCACCGATCAGAATAGAGACGGGTAGATATGAAAGAATAGATGTATTAGATAGAATCTGTATTATGTGTGAAAATAATGATATTGAGGGTGAGAAACATGTTATCATGACGTGCACTTTATATAATGATTTAAGAGAGACTCTATTTTTAGATGCTTGTAGTGTATATCCAAACTTTAATAATTTAACAGTTGATGAAAAATTTCTATTTTTATTAAGAAGTGATAATTTGGTATATAAACTTGCCAAAACCTGCTATGATATTTTAACTCGACGTAGAAGTTTTGTATATAGATAATAAAGTGATTTCAAATAATCATACCTTATCAATTTGATTTAGTTATAGGGTAGTGAAGGTTTTAAAGGTTAAATGGAAATAGTATTCTTTTTCAATAAAAATAATAATAGGAATATAATATTATATATAGGAACTTCATATTACTATTTTTAGATCATTTCTTTTATTTTATTTTTATTTTTTTAACATTCTATGAAAGGTTTATTTTTAAGTGTATATAGATTCTATAGTCTCTCATAACTCTGTATAGAGTGGTTCTTACATTATTTCAGACGGGTTTTATGGGTGCACTAAATTATTATGTACTTTTAACCATTTTATGTATATGTTTTAAATGTGAATGTAAGAAGAGAGACTTTAATTAACTATTTGTTGTTGTTGTTGTTGTTGGTCATAGCTAGAACAGGTCAGCTGAGAGCAGTCATGGTCAGAACAGACTTCAGTAGAACGGTCATGACCAGAACAAACTGAGGTAGAACGGTCATTGGTAGAACAGGTCAGAGCAGTCATGGATCTGTTCAGAGCGGTCAGGATTCTAGAGCAGACTTAGAGCAGTTCTAAAGCAGACTTGATACCTGTTCTAAGTTAACTTAAGTGAGCTTTTATGACTGCTCCGGGTTAACTTTATGAGAGGTTATGTCTGCGCCCCACTGTAATCTTGAATATATTGACGACCGACTTTACAATAAGCTGCAACTGTTGCATATTTGTTTATTTTACAGTGTTTTAATTTAGAATCTAACATAAATAGTTATATGTTTTAAGGCAGCAACCATTATAAGTAGAATGATTGCCAATATGCCGGCGACATACTGCAATACTGTGGCTGCCCGTGCACAAGTAGGTGTATTTACAAAATCAGAGACAATGTCTGTGTATCCAGATTATGCATCATTGGCTGATAGACCTGGATGCAGAGGTAAATAAAAACATTTATGTGTTTACAATTTAGTGTATGTCGTGCATTGTGACTTCAAGATGAGGAATGGCGACTAAAGTGTTGTCCATTTGCGAATCCTTTCCATATTGTAGTAGGAATTCCTTTATGTGTACATTAATTCCAACACCCTTCAATTGTTCATGAAATTGGGCAAGGAATCGCAGTGAAAATCAAGGCTTTGTCCATTGCAGTAAGGTCTTGTAGCAACTCAACAGTAATTGAAATGTTAATCTCAGTACTAAGAAAAAATGAACCATAAATCACATTTCCGACCGAAACTTCCCTTTGTTTTCCAATGGACTAAAATATTATGAAATAAGGCAACTTTTTTAATGACAGTATGAGACGCAATTTTTTATGCCTTTATTTAAAAGACGGTAAAGGAGATAACTGCCGAATGAGAAGGTCTGATAATTATAGGTTTCATTATGATTGAGGCTTGTATATCGCTTGTTGTTATCAAATCGAGTTATTTAATTACATAATAATAATTAACGAGCTTCAGCGAGTTAATTATTATTTGTAACTAAATAGCGAGATTTGATAACAAGCGAAATACAAGCATCACGAGTTGTGAAACCTATTTCTTTTATGATAAATCATTCTGTCGTGTTCTCCAAATTATGTTAAGTTGGGAGAATCAAGTTGTGTTTGTGAATACATTGAAGATTGATTATGTACTTTAAATTTATCCTTATAATGAATGTAAAGTCTAGCAATAAATTTTCCCCGTATATAAAGTAGAAACTATAACAACGATAAGTGTTGTAGATGTACAAATGATGTAGGAACTATGGTGCATTGTACGCACATGTAAACACCAATCAATAGCAATGACAGGTACACGATTCCTCGCTGGTGACAAACCTGGGTGAAAGCTTGGTTGAATTGAAATTACAGTTTTAAACATCTATACAGTAATGAAATTAATTTCTGCTTGTCAGTTGAGTGAAAATGTAATTAAATGTAGGTGTAAATTTCTCTTGCTCTGTGGTAACTGATTCTGATGTCAATTTCCACGCGTCAATGATCCCAATACACATTACATCATAACATCAACACAGAACACAGGAAGGAAATTAAACTTATTTTTAGCAATAAAATAATTTATTTCATGTGGCCAAAATATATTCAACTGTTTTGGGAGAATGAATTAATAGGTGTGTGCACACGAAGCTCATTTTTTTCATTTCTTCTTCTTGCCAATGGAATAAAAAAATAATGCAGACGACATAATGCAATGAGCACGGATTGCCATAACGTTGGTTTGACCTGATGTGTGACCTCTGGAACAACCAATGAAAATAGTAATTGAATAGTTATCTAATCGTATGAAAGGCCACTTAAATGATAGCATAAAAGTTATCACTAAGTAATACGAAAAATTATCTTATCGTTTAAGAAATAAACATTGCCGCCACGTCATAAGAGAATATGTACTAGCTCTCGATATTTACAAATTACATATGCAGTCTGTTGATACAAGTTTGCAGAAGAAAAAAAATCTAATTGTGCATTTTAATATAATTGAAGCTGTTAATTAATATATTTGAAGTAATTTCTTGGTGGATTTCTTTCGACATCCGTTTTCTGTGTTTTTTTATCTCTTTTTCTCGACTATTATCATCGTGTATAATCGTACACATTAAATACGTATCATGACTGGTTTTCTGCTTAACTTTCAGTATGGTTCCTATTAGTGTACGTGAATCCAGCCTATAGTTACCAAGTAGGTATACACTGGAACAACCGTACACTCATGAAAGATTTCATTGAAATTTAAACCGAAAACCAGCCATTGTACCTATTTTCTGTATACGATGATACATGATGATTATATTCTTTTGATTTAATAACTATATACCGAAGTTACTGTCAATTTATTTTCTGCATATGCGCATTTCGACAACTTATGTCTCTTTAGTGCAGATAAAATCTAAACGTTTGAAAGACCATAAATTCAAAGATGTTTAAAAACTGATAGAGAACAAAAAACCAATATGACGCATTAACGATATCACTTTTCCTCCTTATGTTTTAATTTCAAGAAAGTAAGAACAATGTACACAAAGGCCGCATAGAATAAACTAATTTTGAAAAAAAAATCCAAGTCTTTTAATATACGCTGAAATAAAAAAAAATCATACAATAATTTTTCGAGCTTGCCGCTTTGTTATTTGCAATATAGGCTAAAATTGTACTGAATGGGGATGTGGCTTGGCGCGCCACGAAACTGGTTTAACGGACAACTTCTTTTGAAATTCCTGTACCAAGTCAGGACCATTGCGGTTGACAATTCTACGGTGGTTTTGTACCTGCCTTGCCTTTTGTCCTTTGGAAGTGGGCTCTTGACAATGCTGCTCGGTAATTTTGTTATGTCAGTCTTTGTTTATTACGAATACTTTTGATCCAACACTGTACCTTCATCATAAGGAGTTATGATTTTTTTTCTTCTATTTTATTTTACTATCTCGGCATTAATATCTTACAATCGTTTGCTTGATAAATTGTAAAATTGTACGAATATTTTTCTGATTATTTTTACAACTGCAATTTGTCAGTTGCAATTTTTTGTTTAATATGTCAATATGTTAACAAGAACCTGGTCAATAAACTTCCGAACTGAGTTTCTTGACTTCAAGAATGCCGCTGTCGTTTCCATCTTTTTTAAGCAAATGTCTTTCGAGGTTTTCCGATTTATGACATCATGTCCGAATACGGTTGCGATACAGGGTCTTCGGTACGGATTTTGATATGCGGTACATGGTAACAGGGTGTGCCTGTAATGTTGAAAAAGGGTAGATATCACAATCTGTATCATATATTCAAAATTTATGCAATGTTAATTAAATGTGTGATAAATAAAATTAACAATGTCAGTAAACCGTAATAGTAGTGACGGTTAAAATACACTTGTTGCACGGTTATGACGAGGAAAGACTTGTTTACTTTTCCGCTTGTTTCTAAATTCTACATCTGATATATTGTGACTTACTTAGGATTACAGCTTCGACATTCTGTAATTGAAATCCTCAGATACATATTTGAACTGAATCATTAATATGCTTTCCTTGAAATTAAAGAAACCAATTTTACAGCAAGTATCACTAGCAGATATGATTTGATCTTGTTTGGCCATTTTGATCTTATCACGATCTTAACAAGCTTAGCACTATTTTGTTAAGACTGTTTAAGATATTCAGTCGTATTTCAAGATAAGTGCTCTCAAGGGCGATCAAGACCTGTTCAGTTTATCCAGATTAAACAAGATAGCTGCGTTCAAAGACGATCAAGATATTTTAAGTTTGCCCAGATCAACAGTGTACAACTATTGAAAATAGTCTTACGACTTCATGAAATCATTTACTCATTTTTTCTTTAGGTACCTGTGCTGGAAGTTGCGCCCAAACTTGTACGTTTGATGGAAGGAAGTGGTCAACAGTAGCCGGATCAGGAGGTCATACTGCATCCGTACTAGACTCTAATTTACTGTGTAACGGCGCAGATCCATACTATCATAGATTTAATGTCCTGATTCACGAATTTGCTCATACAATACATGGTTACGCCCTCGACAGCTCGATGAGATCAAGGGTAATACCAAAATAACTATGTTATTGTGATCTGTTGGTTTAGAACTTTTTTCTTTTTCATTTTGATCTATTGTCCCAGTGTTTGTACTTAGTTTTAGAAAAAAAATGTGAGTCATTGTATCTGGAACTATTTACTGTTTCTAAAATCTTATGTGTGGAAATTTTATTGTTGTTTGCAATTTAGTATTTAAATTCAGGTCGCTCTTTCGAAAACAGAATACTTTGTCCATAGTTCAAATTTTCCGTTTAGTCCAGATATTTTATTCAAACAATTGAACGGCATTAAATTAGAGAACTCTGTTTTAATTTCAAGATGGAAAGAAATTCAACGTGTTTTTTATATCTAAAAAGAATGTTTGTTGTTCTTTATATAATATTACTCAATCCACGTTATTCACTTTTAATGGATGGCTAAGAGCTTGCTTAAAAATTGGAAAGAGAACAAAGAATTTTCTGAAACATATTTTACCGTTAGCATCAACTTAATTGGAATTTGAATAAAACATGAGAGAACCCACAACAAACATCCTTGCAAGCGATCAGAATCCGGCATCCCCTTTAAAAAGTATATTAACTAATAACTAACTATGTATTCTTAATATTACAGATTACAAATGCTTACAATGCCGCAAAAAGAAGTCGAACCTGGAGCTTGTCATCCTACGCGATGTCTAATGCTGAAGAATATTTTGCACAGGCTGCTTCAGCATGGTTTAATTCTGATCACAGAAACCCCGTCGGAAATATTTTGTCATCGTTAGTATAATTTAGATACTTTTACTTATG
>MJUU01046959.1:0-44732 GCA_002080025.1 Modiolus philippinarum | reverse complement strand
AAATAATCATACAGTATCAATTTGATTTAGTTATAGGGTAGTGAAGGTTTTAAAGGTTAAATGGAAATAGTATTCCTTTTCAATAAAAAATAATAATAGGAATATAATATTATATATAGGAAGTTCAACTTCATATTACTATTTTTAGATCATTTTTTTATTTTATTTTTTTAACATTCAATGAAAGGTTTATTTTTAAGTGTATATAGATTCTATAGTCTCTCATAAGTCTGTATAGAGTGGATCTTACATTATTTTAAGACGGTTTTTATGGGTGCACTAAATTATTATGTACTTTTAACCATTTTATGTATATGTTTTAAATGTGAATGTAAGAAGTGAGACTTTAATAAACTATTTGTTGTTGTTGTTGTCGGTCATAGCTAGAACAGGTCAGCTGAGAGCAGTCATGGTCAGAACAGACTTCAGTAGAACGGTCATGACCAGGACCCAGTTGTATGAAAGTGCCATTAGCCTAATGAATCATTAAGTCTTAACAATCCACTGGGCTAATGACGTCTTAATGACACATTAGGCTAATGACACGTTCATACAACCAGGTCCAGAACAGACTTAGGTAGAACGGTTATGGGCAGAACAGGTCAAAGCAGTCATGGATCTGTTCAGAGCGGTCAGGATTCTAGAGCAGACTTAGAGCACTTCTAGAGCGGACTTGATACCTGTTCTAAGTTAACTTAGGTGAGCTTTTATGACTGCTCCAGGTTAACTTAGGTGAGCTTTTATGACTGCTCCAGGTTAACTTTATGAGAGGTTATGTCTGCGCCCCACTGTAGTCTTGAATATATTTACTACCGACTTTACAATAAGCTGCAACTGTTGCATATTTGTTTATTTTACAGTGTTTTATTTTAGAATCTAACATAAAAATTGTTATATGTTTTAAGGCAGCAACCATTATAAGTAGAATGATTGCCAATATGCCAGCGACATACTGCAATACTGTGGCTGCCAGGGCACAAGTAGGTGTATTTACAAAATCAGAGACAATGTCTGTGTATCCAGATTATGCATCATTGGCTGATAGACCTGGTTGCAGAGGTAAATAAAAACATTTATGTGTTTACAATTTAGTGTATGTCGTGCATTGTGACTTCAAGATGAGGAATGACAACTAAAGTGTTGTCCATTTGCAAATCCTTTCCATATTGTAGTAGGAATTCCTTTATGTGTACATTAATTCCAACACCCTTTAATTGTTCATAAAACTGGGCAAGGAATCGCAGTGAAAATCAAGGCTTTGCCCATTTCAGTAAGGTCTTGTAGCAACTCGACAGTAATTGAAATGTTCATCCCAGTACTAAGAAAAAATGAATCATAAATCACATTTCCGACCGAAAATTCCCTTTGTTTTCCAATGGACTTAAATATTATGAAATAAAACAGTATGAAACGCAATTTTTTATGTCTTTATTTATAAGACGGTAAAAGAGATAACTGCCGAATGAGAAGGTCTGATAATTATAGGTTTCATTATGAGTGAGGCTTCTATATCGCTTGTTATCAAATCGAGCTATTTAATTACACAATAATAATTAACGAGCTTCAGCGAATTAATTATTCTTTGTAACTAAATAGCGAGATTTGATAACAAGCGAAATAAAGCATCACGAGTTGTGAAACCTTTTTCTCTTATGATAAATCATTCTGTTGTGTTCTCCAAATTATGTTAAGTTGGGAGAATTAAGTTGTGTTTGTGAATACATTGAAGATTGATTATGTACTTTAAATTTATCCTTATAATGAATGTAAAGTCTAGCAATAAATTTTCCCCCTATATAAAGTAGAAACTATAAAAACGATAAGTGTTGTAGATGTAGGAACTATGGTGCATTATACGCACATGTAAACACCAATCAATAGCAATGACAGGTACACGATTCCTCGTTGGTGACAAACCTGAGTGAAAGCTCGGTTGAATTGAAATTATAGTTTTAAACATCTATACAGTAATAAAATTAATTTCTGCTTGTCAGTTAAGTGAAAATGTAATTAAATGTAGGTGTAAATTTCTCTTGCTCTGTGGTAACTGATTCTGTCAATTTCCACGCGTCAATGATCCCAATACACATTCCATCATAACATCAACACAGAACACGGGAAGGAAATTAAACTTATTTTTAGCAATAAAATAATATATTTCAAGTGGCCAAAATATATTCAACTGTTTTGGGAGAATGAATTAATAGCTGTGTGCACACGAAGCTCATTTTTTCATTTCTTCTTCTTGCCAATGGAATAAAAAAATAATGCAGACGACATAATGCAATGAGCACGGATTGCCATGACGTTGGTTTGACCTGATGTGTGACCTCTAGAACAACCAATGAAAATACGGTTGAAAAGTTATCTAATCGTATGAAAGGCCAATGAAATGATGGCATAAAAGTTATCACTGATTGATACGAAAAATTATCTTATCGTGTAAGAAATAGATATTGCCGCCACATCATAAGAGAATATGTACTAGCTCTCGATATTTACAAATTAAATATGCAGTCTGTTGATACAAGTTTGCAGAAGAAAAAAAAATCTAATTGTGCATTTTAATATAATTGAAGCTGTTAATTAATATATATGAAGTAATTTCTTGGTGGATTTCTTTCGACATCCGTTTTCCGTGTTTTTTATCTTATTTTCTCGACTATTATCATCGTGTATAATTAAATACACATTAAATACGTATCATAACTGGTTTTCTGCTTAACTTTCAGTATGGTTCCTATTAGTGTACGTGAATCCAGCTAAGTAGGTATACACTGGAACAACCGTACACTCATGAGGGATTTCATTGAAATTTAAACCGAAAACCAGCCATTGTACCTATTTCCTGTATACGATGATACATGATGATTATATTCTTTTGATTTAATAACTATATACCGAAGTAACTGTCAATTTATTTTCTGCATATGAGCATTTCGACAACTTATGTCTCTTTAGTGCAGATAAAATCTAAACGTTTGAAAGACCATAAATTCAAAGATGTTTAAAATTTGATAGAGAACAAATAACCAATATGACGCATTAAGGGAGTACGAGTGTCAGAAATTTTGTAATTAAGATTAAAATTCTGACGTTTTGTTTTGAAGAGCACTACTAATGAAACAACTTGAGCAAAAAAATTTGAAAATCCATGTTAGAATTTTTTAGATATAAGACGTCAAAATTTTAGCGGGAAACAGATCTCTCTAGAGTTTTCCTTCAATTTGCATAAGATGTTTATAGGCCTTTAAATATATGAAATTATAATTGGAAGTTGATTTAATTTTATAAACAGTATATTTTATGTATTTTAAAGTGACTTATGACCAAGAAAATGTGATCCATGTGCAAACAATTTTAGCACTGTTTGAATGGATAAAACCCGAGGATATAGAATGCTTCTGAAATCTGAGGCTCGTACTCCCTTAACGATATCACCTTTTCTCCTTATGCTTTAATTTCAAGAAAGTAAGAACAATGTACACAAAGGCCGCATAGAATAAAATAATTTTGAAAAAAAAATTCAAGTCTTTTAAAATACGCTGAAATAAAAAAAAAATCATACAATAATTTTTCGAGACTGCCTCTTTGTTATTTGCAATAAAGGTTAAAATTGTACTGAATGGGGATGTGGCTTGGCGCGCCACGAAACTGGTTTAACGCACAACTTCTTTTGAAATTTCTGTACCAAGTCAGGACCATTGCGGTTGACAATTCTACAGTGGTTTTGTACCTGCCTTGCCTTTTGACCTTTGGATGTGGGCTCTTGACAATGCTGCTCGGTAATTTTGTTATGTCAGTCTTTGTTTATTACGAATACTTTTGATCCAACACTGTACCTTCATCATAAGGAGTTATGATTTTTTTTTCTTCTATTTTATTTTTCTATCTCGGCATTAATATCTTACAATCGTTTGCTTGAATAAATTGTAAAATTGTATGAATATTTTTCTGATTATTTTTACAACTGCAATTTGTCAGTTGCAATTTTTTGTTTAATATGTCAATATGTAAACTAGAACCTGGTCAATAAACTTTTGAACTGAGTTTCTTGACTTCAAGAATGCCGCTGTCGTTTCCATCTTTTTTTGTTGAATGTGGAGGCCGTGTTTTTCAACAGACAATAGGGATTCCTATGGGAACAAATTGTGCGCCACTTTTAGCTGACCTTTTCCTTTTTTTCGTATGAAGCAAAGTTTTTACAAGGGCTGATACAACAGAAACAAAAACAGCTAGCCCAGACTTTTAATTTCAGCTTCAGATATATAGACGATGTACTTTCTCTTAATAACCCAAAATTTAAAGAATATTTACATCGTATCTACCCCAGTGAACTTGAAATTAAAGAGACAACCGATACACCCGATTCTGCTTCATACCTTGACCTTTTGTTGTACATTGACGAACATGGACGTCTGAAATCTAGATTATATGACAAACGTGATGATTTTGACTTTCCAATTGTGAACTTTCCCTTTCTCTGCAGCAATATACCTGCATCCCACGCATATGGAGTATATATTTCACAATTAATTCGTTACTGTAGAGCGTGCAGTACATACAGTGACTTTGTGGAAAGAGCAAAAGCACTGTCACAAAAACTGCTGAGTCAGGGATATGTTCAGCCTTTGTTACTTTCGTCCCTTCAGAAATTATATGGCCGTCACCACGACATCATAGATAGATATGAAATGTCAGTGTCACAAATAAAAACTGACATTTTCAGCTAGATTTGCGTCTTCCCTGATTTGACATTACCGGTTTCGACTTTACCCTGAATTGACCCACTGACAGTGTGACGGGTGCTGTGCACAGAGCAGGACATGCTTACCCTTCCGGGGCACCTGATGTCACTCTTGTTTATTGAGAATTCACACTGTAAGTGCTTTAGTTTTTTGTGTTGTATATGTAACGTTCGAGTGTTTTGTAGGCATGTGGTGTCTTTGGTCTTCCGTCTTTTGGTGTTCTTGCTTTTGCCTTGTCTCTGGACTTTGATTTGTGTAATCTTGTGCTTTGTTCCTTCGGTATTCTTCTGCCGTTGTTCTAAGCAAATGTCTTTCGAGGTTTTCAGATTTATGACATCATGTCCGAATACGGGTGCGATACAGGGTCTTCGGTACGGATTTTGATATGCGGTACATGGTAACAAGGTGTGCCTGCAATGTTGAAAAAGGGTAGATATCACAATCTGTATCATATATTCAAAATTTATGCAATGCTAATTAAATATATGATAAATAAAATTAACAATGTCAGTAAACCGTAATAGTAGTAACGGTTAAAATACACTTGTTGCACGGTTATGACGAGGAAAGACTTGTTTACTTTTCCGCTTGTTTCTAAATTCTACATCTGATATAATGTGACTTACTTAGGATTACAGCTTAGACATTCTGTAATTGAAATCATCAGATACATATTTGAACTGAATCATTAATATGCTTTCCTTGAAATTAAAGAAACCAATTTTACAGCAAGTATCTCTTGTGATGGCCATGTTTAAGTGTACAACTATTGAAAATGGTCTTACGACTTCATGAAATCATTTACTCATTTTTTCTTTAGGTACCTGTGCTGGAAGTTGCGCCCAAACTTGTACGTTTGATGGAAGGAAGTGGTCAACAGTAGCCGGATCAGGAGGTCATACTGCATCCGTACTAGACTCAAATTTACTGTGTAACGGCGCAGATCCATACTATCATAGATTTAATGTCCTGATTCACGAATTTGCTCATACAGTACATGGTTATGCCCTCGACAGCTCGATGAGATCACGGGTAATACCAAAATAACTATGTTATTGTGATCTGTTGGTTTAGAACTTTTTTCTTTTTCTTTTTGATCTATTGTTTCCAGTGTTTGTATTCCATCAGTACTGTATGGTTGTTATTTTTCGCGGGGTATTAATTTTCGCGCTATTCGCGTTTCAAACGATAAACGCGAAAATTAATACCCGCGAATATTTCATTGTAAGCAATAATATAAATAAACATAATGACTTTCACTAAAAATCCGCGAATATAAGACCCCGCGAATAAATGAATCACTGAAAACCGCGAAAATTTCGTACCGCGAATATAAAGACCGATACAGTACTTAGTTTTAGAAAAAAATGTGAGTCATTGTATCTGGCACCATTTACTGTTTCTAAAATCTTATGTGTGATGTGTGGCAATATTATTGTTGTTTGCAATTTAGTATTTAAATTTAGGTCGCTCTTTCTAAAACAGAATAGTTTGTCCATAGTTCAAATTTTCCGTTTAGTCCAGATATTTTATTCAAAACAATTTGAATGGCATTAAATAAGAGAACTCTGTTTTAATTTCAAGATGGAAAGAAATTCAACGTATTTTTTATATCTAAAAAGAATGTTTGTTGTTCTTTATAGAATATTACTCAATCCATGTTATTCACTTTTTATGGATGGCTAAGAGCTTGCTTAAAAAATTAGAAAGAGATCAAAGAATCTTCTGAAACATGTTTTACCGTTAGCATAAACTTAATTGGAATTTGAATAAAACATGAGAAAACCCACAACACACATTCTTGCAATCAAGCGATCAGAATCCGGCACCCCCTTTAAATAGTATAATAACTAATTACTAATTATATATTCTTAATATTACAGATAACAAATGCTTACAATGCCGCCAAAAGAAGTCGAACCTGGAGTTTGTCATCTTATGCAATGTCGAATGCTGAAGAATATTTTGCACAGGCTGCTTCAGCATGGTTTAATTCTGATCACAGAAACCCCGTCGGAAACATTTTGTCATCGTTAGTATATTTTTAGATACTTTTAATGATAATGTTGATAAATATATATATATATATTATTGATATATAAATTTGTGGGATAAAGATTATTTAACATGAACACAATACTAAAACAAATTGCAGATCGAAAAAAATTAAAGAAACCGAAAAAAGGTCCTAAGAAAACAAAAACTAAGTTCAAAATTGGAAGAAAAACAACTAAATCTTTAGAAAAATTTTACAGAATA
This sequence comes from Modiolus philippinarum, assembly GCA_002080025.1. Taxonomy (NCBI): domain Eukaryota; kingdom Metazoa; phylum Mollusca; class Bivalvia; order Mytilida; family Modiolidae; genus Modiolus; species Modiolus philippinarum. The sequence goes on along the minus strand of MJUU01046959.1, from coordinate 37,725 downwards.
TTGTATATTTTGATCATGCAAAGGAAATGAGTGCTGTACCTGTTTCAGTAAGATAAGATGGTTCCCTTTTTGTGGTAAGTCACCATTAGTTACCGAATTTCGATAAAAGTGTGTTGATTGTAAATATTCTTAAAAATAAAGATGAAAAACTGGCCCAATCCTTCAATTTTAGCTTCCATTACATAGATGATAATTTGTCACTAAAAAACCCTCGCTTTGGTGATTTTTTTCATCTGAAATATCCAGTCCACCTCGAAATTGAGGATAATAAAAACACCTCCACGTCGGCCTCATTCCTTGACTCGAATACTTCACTTTTCCAATAGCCAACTTCCCTTTTATTTGTAGCAACATCCCAACAGCGCTGGCATACGGAATTTACATCTCCCAGCTCATTCGCTATTCAAGAGTCTGTGTTCAATACAGTTACTTCTTTAATAGAGCCCGGTTTCTCACAGATAGGCTACTTAAACAAGGGTATGTTACCCAAAACTCATCTCTCCAGAAGTTTTATAGTCGACATCACCATCTTGTGGACCGCTATGGGATCTCTGTTTCCCAAATGACAACAAATCTTTCCCTTTAAAGCTTAATTTATTGTTCCCTCTACCGGATTTGACATGTTCAACATAGCGGGTGTCTTATTAGAAGCCGGAGATTCTTTCTCTACCGGTGCACCTTATCTCACCCATGGTTTTTATTAGGTCCGTGCTGTTCATCTGTGTGTGTGTGTGTGTGTGTCTTCATTTTTCCTTTCTGTGCCGTATTCTTGTTGTGTCTCTTGTTTCGTTGTTGTTTCCGATGTTGCCATTGTCCTTGTATTATTCGTTTTGGATTGACAGTTCGGTTCTCACTTTACCTTAATTACATGTATATAAATTTTTCGTCTACCTAAATCTTTGTTTCAATGATGCTTCTTTAATACTAGTATGAAAAAACATAGCTCCTAACATATATAAAGACAATAAGCTAATCTGATAGTACATTTAGCCAAGTGATATAATAGATATTGCATTAATAGGGCAACAAAATAAACAAGGCAAAAGGTGTAAACAAACTTACTTTTTTAAGACGGAAAAGGGTTAAATTGAAATCGTCATGCATATCGTTGGCTGCTCTAGAGTAGCAAGTACAAGACAGTGTTAATTATTCATTTACTAAGGAAAGTTTTACACATTCAATGAAACATCATATTTTGTAATGTAAGAAACATGTATAACCTATGAAATATACACAAACCAATCAACTAAGCAATAAAGAGTATATTTTTTAGTTATATATGCTGAGTGTTTGTTGTATATATATATACCACTATGCTTTATTCAAATAACATGAGACATGAGATATATAATTATTCTTTTATAGCATACATGTATCTATTGCATAAATGATAAAAACTGCATCTTGATGTTTAAATCGGGTACATTTGAAATGCAACATTGCAACAGTCTAGTTCGTTGCTGAATTTTTTTATCAAATATTTCAACAAGTTCTGCACCGTTTTGACATTAATTTTTAAATAGCCAAAGGAATTAATTTTGTGTATTCTGAAGATGTGTATTCTACAAAGATAAAGTTCAAAATTAAGAACTATCAAGACATTGTGGATATTAATGTTTTGATAACTTTTACCTTTGTTATGTTTTGTTGAGATTATGAAAGAGGTATGGCCAATTTCCCGTGAATTTATTTCACTCAGCATACCGATTTCCTAAATGCGTTTAATCTTCTTATAAACTGTTTGTGAGGGTCATCTGTTATATACACTATCATGGCAAAATCAATTCAAATGCAATTTCATTACTTAAGATGAAGGAACCAACCATTAGATTTGCCACTTGAATGCAATTTTGACACATTTTGACGATTTTGTCGGTTTTTGTTAAAATTCGTTGCGTAGGATCTCCACAACCGAACTAAAATATCTGCCATTCCGAAGAGCAAATGTAAATCTACTCGCAGCACAAAAATTTTTTTCTCGGTGTCTTCCAAGTAGTATCATTTTCCAAAGCACTGTAAAATGGATGAAATGGACGCAAAAGGCTATTTACAGCCATGTTCAACTGCCAACATGTCAGAAAGCATTTAAGGTTGGCATATATTAAATTTATTCGAAGGAAGTACATGTACCAAAGACCGTTTTGCACGATTTTTGACAACATTTGAGCATATTTTGGAAACAAAGGAACATAGGAAAAAAATCTCGGCTAAATGGCTATACTCCTTTATCTTTGAAATGTTTTTTTCAGTTGCAACAATCACCAATGTAGCGATGAAATGGCTGAACGAAGACATATTTATGACAAAGACAGGGAACTATACAACATCCTTGCCTGGGTGTTCGACTCAAACAAAGTAAGCCAACCGTCAAGCCTGGCAACATGCATATAATGGGCTTTATTTATCAAAAAAATAAAAGTTTAGCTAATGCAATCAATTTGTGTTGTCTGTTTCTTGATAAAATTGAACATTATAAAAAAAACAGCATAGTATTACGCAAAATGGAAGTCTTACTTCAACAAGTTCTAATGTACTTTTTCCTTGGTTGGCTTCATAATGTATTTGTAGATTTTTTTTTGTCTCATGTGCATTTACTTCATATTCTTTTATTGTTAATTATTAAATCAATATATTTAATTTTCTTTAAATCCCAAATTCCAGTTATATTTGTTATATCAAGATACAGTGTGAAAAAGTTAAATGAATCTGCAACTTCGTTGCATTTTCAACTATAAACTGTTTTGCCTTATTTCAAATAAGAATTAATCATATAGACAGATAAACAAAGATAATTAGCGAAAGACATTCTCTGAATGCACTGTGACATACGACTTGTTTTCTGTGTCTAACGTTTTCTGTGTCCTCGTTTTGGCAATGTCTTTGGACTTAGATTTTTGTAAATTCCACTTCTTTGTTCCTTCGGTATTCTATTGCCGTTGTTTCCCTTTGTTGAAAGCAGATTTCATGGAAGGTAGTCTCCCGTGGTCCAAGAAACACAGCGGATTAATATGAGTTTAGATTACAAGTTCGTAAAACGATGTTTTGGAATATCCCAAAGCATATTTTTAGAGAGAGAGAAACAGACCAAAAACTGGATTTGAGTCATTGTAAGTTTAATAAGATCGATTCGACATGCAGTGCAGAGTGATGTCAACAAACTACGCAGATGTGTTAATTATCGACATAACTCCGATTTCTGAGATTGTTAAGCGCATAATTTCCTCCCTACATTACTAAAAATGTGTTGTATCTGCGGATACGCTGCTTATTACATCGTTTTGTATTAAAGCACATAATTACAACTAGGTAGAATTGATTACAATACAATTGATGTAAACATTTGTACACAAGAGTTTAATGTGTCAAGGTCGAAATCCTCTCTAATCATACGTTGTTCATAACCCATTCAATAACAAACCATACATCTTTTCATATATTAGAAGCTCAAATTATACAAAAATCTTTACAATGAAAATGCATTGCTGGATCTCCAAATTGCTCAACTGCTGAATTTCTATGGGAAAACTTTACGATTTTTTTCTGCAGACAAAGACTGATGTCAAGCATACTGAGAAACTATCCATGAAAGTCAAATGAAGAACACCATCAATAGCGTTGCTTGATTTTATCATGTATTTGTAGATACTCTGTTCCATTATTAATCTACTCTATCACCTTTCTTTGTTTATATAAGACTGGGGTTTGTCTCTTCTGAAATGTGGAGTCCGTTAAAAGATTTTTAGTGCAAATAACTTATGCTATTTATACCATGTATATTTTAGTTATGGTGTACTTGTTCTTTAGAGAATTTATCATATGGGTACACTGTCATACTAATAAAATAACATAATACCAAGGTTGATGTTAATTTGGATTTTGCATATGCGCATTTCGGCAACTTATGTCTCTTTAGTGCAGATAAAATATAAAAAAAAATTAGAAATCCATATACCGAAATATGTGTAAAGACTGATATAGATCAAATTACCAATAAGATCCGAGTAGAAAAGCAAAAATCAGCTAAAGACAGAGCTACATATATGCAAGAGGGAGATACTCCTTAGTCTGAACATTTTTTTTAATTTGGATTTTGCAAGTTTCCAGATAAAATCGGTTTCAGGCCTGCACCGAAGTACTGGCTACGGGGTTGGTGAGTACTCTCGGGAACTAACCAGTCCACCAGCAGGTACATCGGATAAGTGGTTATAAATAACGTTATACCGAAATTGCTGTTAATTTTGATTCTGCATATGGGCATTTCGATAACATATTTTTTTATGTTTTTTCTCTAATTTCCTCATTGTACTCTGACTAACTGTTTTTGGAAACCACATCTCATGATTTTATGATGACAAGTCTTCTTTCAATGGACTCGTGAATGTCATGTAGTTGTTTAAACATTTTGATTGATTTCTGTTAGTACTTTTGATAGGAACCTGACGAAAGCAATCGCATGAACATTTTGCCAGTTTATTTGATGTTTGTTGACGACCCCGCATTACCGGATAAATGAAACATGAATGAACCGTTGTTCAAAATTTAGCAATGCATTCTGCTCAAACCGATGCTGGAAAGCGGTGTCTTGAACTGACCATATGTAATAGGTAAATCTCATTTTATAGATCTGATTGGGACTTCAAGATGTATGACAACAATTAAACCGTTGTTCCATTGCTACGTTTTACCATGTTCTTGTGGAGAATTCGACGCATAGGCGTTTACTCCATATCCCTAATTCTTTCGTTGTTAATCAATGCCCGGAGTAACATAAATCACTTGTGGGTGCTGAAGGTTCAAAGGATTAAGTACCGTTTGTTATTTTACAAATACAGCACCAGAAACCGGAACAAGGACAGTAGAATACCGAAAGATCAGAGAATTTTTATTTACAAAAATTAAAGTCGAGAAACATTGTTTAAACAAGAACACAGAAAAACAAAACATTTGACAGCTACAAAATGCATAAATTAAAGCACAACTTTTAAAACCAAGACACTCATACTGTGAACTTCCATAGAAACGAAAGACATCAGGTTGTTCGTAACATAGGAATGTTCTTCTCTGTGAACAGAACCCATCACACAGCCAGTGAGGTATATGTGTTTTTTAAAGATCTGTTTGGTAGCTAATTTGTTAATGTCATTTTCAAACTTTAAGAAAAAAACCAATAGAAAATTAATTCAACGTGCTATTTAACCAACTATCAAAAGCACCAACTTAACGTAATAAAAAATTTAAAAAAAAAACTATTATAAACTTTTTTTTAAACATGCATCTCGAAATTGACGAAGGTCATCTCAATACTAAAATGTACAACAAAGCGTACGACTTTAAAATGATCAATTTCCCTAAAATGGACAGTAATATTCAAATTTTCCCTGCTTTCGAAGTTTATGTTTCACAATAGATTCCTTACACGAGAGAAAGCATAAGTTTTGCAGGCAAATTTATCTCCTTTGACTTGACCGCCTTATTACTCAAAGATTCCAAAATTTCCGTCTCATGTGACTTTTAAAAATGTTAGTACTTTCTCAAAATAGATATAAGTCGTTTGCGAAAAAAAACTTTTAAAATTTCTGTCAAATCTTCGACCATCCGCATTTCTTTTAAAATGCCTGTACCGAGTCTAGACCATTGCAGTTGACATTTATCCCGAAGGTTTTTTTGTACTCGTTTTGTATATTTTCTGATCGGTAATATTGTTATGACCCTCATTTCCTAAACCTTTGCACTGGTGTTAAAAATTTGAAAATTAATAAAAAAGAACAATATTAATTATTGTGTTATATTCTGCCAGATTGAAAAAATATTGAGTTATGTTAAGCTATGTTAATTTATGTGTACTATCAGATTACATTTCGTCGTACAAATACTCAAATTTTGAATGCTCATTTTCAAAGGTTAAGTATATGTATATATATATATATATATATGTGTGTGTGTGTGTGTGTGTGTGTGTGTGTGTGTGTGTGTGTGTGTGTGTAACTTTCTGCATATTGAAACCATATTTTTCCTTTCTTTTTTGTCTCTAGTTTTGAACCGATCAGATATACAACATGATCATCAAAATATATAATAGCATAATTGATGGAACATCGATAAGTTGGCGATGTACTCTTTTATTTTTTGTTCATGCTGATCCTTTTCAATTTTTTTTTATATTTCGATAGCAATAAATATCTTAAGGTTTCATTAACTGCCTTACATGTTACATGTAACAGCTCGTTCTATGCAAAAGTCATACAAATGCAAACGGATGATAGCGGTAGTAAACACTTCCAGTTAATTTTTATGCTTGTTAAGAACCCCGCTTCCATGAACAACAGAAAATAGATGGATGTAGTGATGCTCGACATTAAGCAATATATTCAGCTCAAACCGGTGTTAGTGGTCGTCTTGAACTTACTATGAGGCATGGGCAAAGCTCATTGTTGAAGAGATCATTTAATGTGACTTCAAGATAATGAACAAGAATAACAGCGTTGTCCCGTTGCTTTGTTTTACCATTTATAGAGACTTTGTCTAATATGGATTTACTCAATATCCCTTCATTGCAAATATAACACTTATTTACCTTAATACCATCCTTATCTTATAACTCTATGATTCGATATGACATTCATCTGTATTTATCTGTAATATTAGGTCATTTTTCTGTCACAAACTGCACTGATTACATAAAACGAAGGCAACCAAGTTAGCAGATAGCGGCTTAAATTTGTAAACTAATTGTAAATGGCGGTCTACCTATTATTTGTGCTCTTGACAGGTAGGTAAATTTCATGTCTTTAATCCGTAATGTTCTTACATGTCTCAAATGCAACAGTACAAACACTTTTTCCTAATCAAAGGACAAGATTCGGAAAGGCCTTTTTTGGCCCACTAATTTCCTCATTTCAGAGAAGTTGTCGAAACTTCATTGTCAGATCGCTAGAATATAGAAGAATGGTTTGTTTAATAGATTCATGTTCATTTTACGAAAAATAATACCACTGGTATCCTAGAAATAATGCTAAAAAAATAGCAAAACGGCAAAATTTACAAAATTGTTCAATTTTTGTCATTTTTTGATTAGTTTTAGATTGAAACGGACGTGGGCGACCGCGTTTACAGTCAATTTTTTATATATAAGTTATAATTTACCATTTCTCAATAATTATAGAGCTCGTAAGTGTACACATGGTTGGCAAATGTTAAATATGCCAAAATTACCTTTTTAACCTTATTAAGAATTTCCCCCATTTATACCATGTTCGGTTGGCTTATTGAACCAAATCTGTTGAATTAATTCCTAAAAATCAATTGAATCGAATAAAATAGACATAAAAGAGTTTGAAAACCAAAACATATCTTTTTTTAGCTTTCCTTAAATTTCAGGGCCATAATGTTTCCTTAATAAACCTTCTCCTTTCTTGAAATTTTATCAAGCCAAACCTTCATTTGAAATAACAATATTGGGTCAAAGTCCAAGTTATGCAGTTCTTACTGGCCGTTATGACTTGAATGGTGTAGGACAGCAACAGATGTTATCCACTTTTGAAGATATGTTCCCTTTATCTCTAAGGTTCAACAATTATGGCGCCCAGCTTTTCATCTCAGTGGATTTAATGATCTTCCTGTCTTTGTTTGAATTCGTGTGTCCTGTGCAGCCCAAACTTTAACCTCTGATGACATGGCCTTTCTATTTCATCTTCCTTCTCATCAATATTGAAGCTATATCCTGATGGTCAACATTTCTTTGTTGCTGGTTGTTCTATATAAGAATATACTGAGTAATAGTCTTTCAATAAGTAAGTCGTCAAAGTATTCAAAATTGGCATATTTAAACGTTTTTACTTTGTGAGCAAATAATACCACTATTCCATTGCTTGGTCTACCATGTATTTATGGAAACTTTGTCTCATTTGCATTTACTTCATTTCCCTTTTTTTTGTTTCAAAAATATAACGCGTTTATTTATGACAAAACAGAATTACCGGGGGGTATATCAAGAAATATGTAATACCGTTAATCAAGCTATTGCGTCGTCTTTTTTTGAAAATTTAAAACAAACAAAATGTCATTCCCGCAGTCTAACTTCGCAGTTGTCATTTGAGCTGATAATGACAATAATATCCAATTGGATCAAAACATTTGCCACAGTTTTACTTTTACGATTCATTCCATAAATGTTTTATACTTCTAATAAGATCAATGCCAAGAGATAGAAATCCAAACACAATCAAGGAAAGACTATAATTACTAAATCATTAAAGGATGTATTAAACAGCAATATTTTCTCAAAAGAAATTATATGTTGTCTCATCAAATACAAAAAAAAATAAAAACAGATGTTGTGAACAATTTTTTAGGCTATTGGTTTAGATATATTAAGTCTCAACAATTAAGCATTATTTTCTGTTATTTTCTAATATCCAAAAACCGTTACATTCAATTTGGTGTAAAAAAAAATACGAAATGACAAACAGGAATGTTCAAATATAGATAGGACACAAATGAACAGAGCAGGAAAAGCAATGATAGTATAAAAGAACAGAGTGAACTAAAATGTCGTAAAGATAAAGCCTCTGCTGTGTGAATCCCTACTCATAATTGTTAGTTTTGTCACAAAATTGATCGCCTTTATCACATGTTTCTTCCTACATTGTACCCAAAAAATACCAAAACTAGAAAGACAGTTTGGTGACCTTTCGGGTTTATTTTGAAAAAAAGTGTTTGTCTTGCTTGGCCAGGGAAATGAAGATGAGGCTCACATGGGCCCGTCGTTTCGCTCACCTTGTGACTGCTTTTATGCATTGTCACAAAAGACCACCCATTCATGCTATAAATCAGTTCACCAGATGTTACAGTTTCAATCTTGAATGATGTACAAACATAAAATTCACAAACTTTGAAAGGTACGACCCAAAGACAATTGTAACCAAGTTTTCTTCCCATTGGCTCAGTAGGTTCAGAGGAGAAGACATTTGAATGCATTTCGAAAAGGGTCCCTACGTTAATTATGTTCCACGTTGGCGGCCATCTTGGATGAGGTATGAAAGTAAAAATCATAAACCTTAAAGGGGACCACCGAGGACTAATGTTACCAAGTTTGGTTCAATTTGGATCGATAGTTTCAGAGGAGAATATCTTTGTAAAACTATATCCCATGCTAGCGATCATCTTGGATAAGGTGCGAACATAAAATCACAATCTTTAAAGAGGACCAACTAAGGACAATTGTATCCAAGTCTGGTTCCAATTGGTTCAGTAAGTTCAGAGGAAAGACATTTGAATGCATTTCCCATCGGGTCCGAATGTTCTACTATGTTCCACGCTGGCGGCCATCTTGGATGAGGCATGAAAATAAAAATCACAAACTTTAAAGGGAACCACCTGGGGACTATTGTGACAAAATTTGGTCCCCGATGGCTCAGTGGTTTCAGAGAAGATCTTTGAATGCATATCCCGTAGGGTTCTGTACATAGTGGCGGCCATCTTAGATGAGATGCGAACATGCTGGACATATGTTGAAATTGTAGTCCTTAAAAAGCTCAACACTTTTGCAATTCACGTTTAACCTTTATCTCAAACAGTTCTGAAAAAAGGATAACGTTCAAACATCTTGAAAATTTAAAGAAAAAGGAACAACAACTCTATGTGGGTCGTCAGACATTTCTCAAAATTGTAGGACATGTAGATTTTACTATACTGACCATTTTTGTAATTTAAACTTCACTTCTACAATAATGTCAGATTTTTGATAGCTGTAACGGTTTTCAAGCAATTTACAAAAAACGGCAATTTACCCCTACGATTAATTTTTAGTAACAGTGGCCATGTTGTTTGGTCTATGGACATAAAAATTACAAACTGAAAGTGCATACCCTGGTTATGATTCAGGCCAAGTTTGTTTAGTTTGTGTAGTTTAGAGAGGAAGATTTTTTAATAAAAGTTAACGGACGGACGGACGGACGGACGACGGACGCCGAGTAATGGCAAAAGCTCACATGGCATTTGGGTAGGTGAGCTGAAGAGGGATGACAGAGAACATCTACAATGGCTGTAAATTAAAGTTACATGCTAGAATCTGCTAAGGAAATACAAGGCAAAAGACACAAATTAGACAAAAGTCTAACGTTTACAACGATAGGAACTCGTGACGGCCGGACACAATGAACTTGTTGATCAATATATTTTGATCCTAATATACTATTTAATAATATAAACATAGCATGTTAGTGGTCGCGAACATAGAGGTCTAAATAAAGCAACTTTGGTATGAAAACTTTAATCTTGTCGAACCAGCCTGTCTCATTACCTTTGCAGATCGTTGTGTTTTTCCGAACAATTAACATGTCTATTGATTAATTCATGAGAAGATCTACGGTAGGTTTCTTTATTCAATTGTTCAAATATTTTTTTTTCAGGTGTGCTTTGTACTCCACCGCCCACTGAAAGAGAAGCTACTTTGATGACATTACTGTCGTAAGTACTTTGACATATCTATATTTCTGTTTTCTGCAGGAAACTATAAATTATCACACAGTCTTCAGCGACATGGCGGTAATTTTTCAGAATCATTTACAAATTTTCAGAAAAAATGGAGGGGAGGCAGAACCTCTAAGGATACTGTCGCCAATGATTTGCTTAAATAAAACTTGGTGGAACAAAATTTTTATTTCAAATGCATGTTGGAGATATGAAGATTTCCTTACCCGCGTGGAATAATTTCCCTAAGGCGATGCCTTCCGGAAATATGACCTCCTATGGTAAACAGGCCTTTTTTGTTGTTTTTTCACTAGTAAATCAATCATTAGGAAAAAGCAAAAACTTGAAAACTGTTCATACTACCACCTTTAAATAATTTTTATCGGGTTTTTCCGGATGTCGGACAAGACTGGATGTTTTGGAGCATATCGAAAACATTTTCATCTGCAAAAGTCGCAATAGTTACAGAAATGACCTAATGAAGTGGCACGAAAAAGTGATATTTTCAGTATAGACTTACTACATTAGCAAATTAGCGGCGATCACCCCTTACCCCATCTTTCAAAATTACGTATCGTAATATGCTATCCTTTCAAGATTGTGGTCATGGAGTTATCGGTCTACCTGTAATCGGTTTTATTCGTATGTTTGCTATACTAACGGGACAGATCAAGGGGAGGTTCGGGTACCCATAAACCGGTTTAAACATACCGCTGGCTTTTGCTAGTGCCGGTACCAAGTCCGGCTGTCCCGAGTTCCTATCGTTGTTTATGGTTTGTCTTTTGTCTTATTTGTGTTTTTCTGTGTAGTTCCCTAGGAGATAATGGCTTGTAATAATTTTCAGGCATTGTAGATATTTCCTATTGTCCCTTTTATTTCATAATACGTTTATTTAATGCTACAATAACAATGTGTTGTTAAAGAAATGACTGATTCAAAAAGTTGAATGAATAAGACTTTCATTAGTTTAATACATTAATCTATCTTTCAGCTATACCAAACGTTTATTAAAATGGACAATTTTGTATCACTTTAATTTATTTTATTTCCAAGTTTATTCATTTGTGTGAATGTGTCTCTCAAAACAATACTTTACGATGAAACTGTACCCTTTTTAGCTCACCCGACCCAAAGGGTCAGTGTGAGCTATTGCCATCACTTGTCCATCCATTAACTTTTCACATTTACCTCTTTGACCCTTAAATCACTGAAGCAAATTCAACCAAACTTAAAAGGAATTATGTTTGGGAGGTCTTGTACAAAGATTGCCAATTCCATTTAGATCTGATGAAACACATGGTCACCGTTTCAGATTTGATACTATGGGAAGATCACATTTTAATCTTCTCCTCTGAAATCACTGAAGGAAATTAAACCAAACTCTAGCGCTATGATGTATAGAAGGTCTTTCACAAAGATTCCCCTTTCGTTGTGATCCGACAAAAAAAACATGTTCACCAACGAGAAAGAAGACATTTTAATCTTTTCCTCTTAAACCACAGAAGGTAATTCAACAAAACTTTACAGGAGTTATGTATTAGAGGTCCTTAACAAGGATTGCTCATTTCGTTTTGATCCGACAAAAAATGTGGCCATCATCGCGGAACTTAGGTTTACATTTTACGCTATGAGAAATATAAGATTTTCATCTTCTACCCTGAAACCTCTGAAGCAAATTCAACAAAGCTTTACAGGAGTGATGTATGAGAGGTCCTTAACAAGGATTGCTCATTTTGTTATGATTCGACAAAAAAAAACATGATCACCAGCAGAGAACTTAGAATTGACATTGGACCCAATGGGAAAATTCACATTTAATCTTCTCCTCGGAACCCATCGAAGGAAATATAACCAAACTTTACAGGTATGATGTAAAAAAAAAGTATTTTACAAAGATTGCTCATCTAGTTCCGATCCGACAGAAAGAGAAATGGCCCTCAGCCTGGAACTAACGTTTAAAATTGAACCCTCTGGGAAAACTCACATTTTTATATTCTCCTGTGAAACCGCTGATGGAAATTCAACCAAACTATCTAGGTGTGATATGGAAGGTCCTTTACAAAGATTTTTCTTTTGTTCACATATGAACAAGAATACATTTTCATCTTTTCATTTTAAACCACTGAAGAAAATTCATCCAAACTTTACGAGAATCATGAAGAAGTGGTATTTTTTAGGTTTCATACCACCATTGATTTTGTCCTATTTGTCTTTGTTTAATTGGGCATTTTCAGAGAAGCATGGCGCATTTACTGTCTTTTCAAATAATGTGAAACTTCTTACCTAATTAGTTATATAATGAGCCTCCACAAAATTTTGAGGACAACTTTCATTTGATATAAGAAAATACCATCAACCGGAAGTATACTACTATCAAAAATCAACTTTCACTTTCACTCCCAACCCGTGAAATGGTTATGTCATTGTTTTTACCAAAACAAATTAATTACTATTGATAGGAATAAAATAAAGATTTCTTTTGGTACCGAAGATGTTCAGCTTTCAAACAGTATACAGGATAATTACATTGGATACAGAAATATTTCAATCATCCCGTAGTAATATCCATACTCCATTGATAAAGCACTATTTTAACAAGCAACCAGGGTAGAAGAATTCCCCTTTGGTGTTATGATACCTACAACGATTGCTCATTTGTTTTGATCCTACAAAAATACGTTGCCACCAGCTTGGACCTAAGGTTTAACATTGGACCCCCGAAAGTAATCATAACTTGCCAAAAGCCGGGTTTTTTACTCAGGTAAATACGGTTCTGGCTTCATTAAACTAGGGTTTCTAGAACTAATCTCGAGTATCCATAGGGAAATCAAGTTTTCGACATTGAAACCTAGGTTTATGAGAGAAAAGTTTAGATTTCGAATGCGAAAACCAGGTTTTGTTTAGATTTAACTCAAGTGTGTCTACCTAAATGTAGGTTTCCCTTCAAAAAATCATGCAAAGCTCAGCTTTTTACGAGTTTCCAAAGCTAAACTCGAGTTTCCGTAGGGAAACCTTGTTTGGAGTAGTAAAACTAGTTCTCAAAGGCAAACGGCGGAAGCGAAATATAGGTTTTCTAGACATTAATAACAAAATACCGCAGTTATTGTTAATTTATTTTCTGCATATGCGCATTTCGACAACTTATGTCTCATCAGTGCAGATCAAACCAAAACATCTAGAAGTCCATTAACCAAAAAATGTGTAAAAGCTGATAGAGAACAAATAACCAAAAGGATCTTAATAGAAAAGCAAACATTCAGCTTAGGACAGAACTATGCATGAAGGAGATACTCCTTAGTTTTAAACAAAATTTGGTAAAATTTAGATATTGCAAATTTCAATGAAATTGGTTTTCAGGTCAGCACCGAAGTACTGACGACTGGGTTGGTGAAAACCATATACTAGACCTTCCCATCCATTTCCCTTAAAAATACATGCATAGCTCAGCTTCCTGTGGAGATCCAAAGCTAAATCCGAGTTTCAACAGGGAAACATAGGTTACGGCTGGGGAAATTGAGTTTCCCTTCCCAATACCTTGGTTTAGCTTTTGTCCGTAGAAAACCAGATTTTGGCTAGCTGTGCTAACCCTCGCGTGCCAAATCACATTTTCATCTTTTTCTCTGAAATCACTGAAGCAAATTCAACAAACCTTTACGGGAATGGTGTATTGGAGGCCCTTAACAAAAACATTTCGTTATGATCCGACAAAAAACATGGCCACTAGCGAGGAAACTAGGTTGGACATTCGACCCTATTGAAAAAAAATCACATTTTAACCTTCTCCTTTGAAACCAAAGCAAGCAAATGCACCCAAACATTACAGTAATAATTTACGGAAGGTCCTATACAAAAATTGCTCATTTCTTTCCGGCAAGTTAAAAAAACATGGCGAAAGCGCAGAACCGGTTTAACCCTACCGCTGGCTGTTGCCAGTGCCGGTACCAAGGCTATCCCGAGTTCCTATCGTTATCTATGTTTGTCTTTTGTTATTTTATTGTTTTTCTTGTGCAGTTCCCTGGCTGATTGTGACATGTGATTGTAATGTTCGGCCATTGTTAGTGTTTCTGTTATCTTCCCTTCATTAATTGCATCAGACCCTATGGGAAATTTATGATTTTTGTCATCTACTCTGAAATTATTGAAGCAAATTCAACAAAACTATAGCTTTATACTGAACTACTGAACACTAAGGAAAAAAAACATCATTTTTGGTAATGAGCATATACATGGCCAGGTGAGCGATTCAGGCCAAGTCCCTGATCATCTAGTAAATATCTTTTATCGACTCAGCCATGCGATCTTATATCTTAGCATTCAGAAAAAAAATATGTCAACTGAATAATCAACATAGCAATGATTATCTCAAATATAGTTAAGTACTAGTCCGTCGAAGAAGCACACAAAGTGCATTGGTGCGGTGGCATAATTGAGGGTAAAAAATCCCAATTTTTTTCATATTTTATTTTTATAAAACTAACCAAGAAAACGTCATTTTGGTAGATAATAGTTCTGTGTTATTCTGCCTATTTGAGTTATCAGCGTCCAATAGTCAATTACATAGTACAGTGAAAAGAACGGGAAAATCCCCTCGCATTTTTTTTTCGCTTTATAACCAGTCAAATATTATCCCGGGACATTACACTTGTTCAAATGTTAAAACTTATGGGATGTGCTTTTATGATCAAATGAGTACACCGAAGCAAGTAAAATACAGAATTCAAAATTTTTTATGTGCAGCCCACTGGTCGACTCCTAGCTGGAATACACCTGGAATAATGAACCATTACCAATTTTCTAGTTTTAAAGTTCATATATTAGGTGGTTGAAATTCTTGAAAGCACTTAAAAATGACAAAGAAAATAATGTCATGAAAAAACTTGAAATTTGTAAAGGGAAAACTACAGTTTTATCAGATTTGCTTTTTTCCTACTATAAAAATATAAAATTTTGGAAAAACTTAAAAAATAAAAACAATTAAAAAAAAAACACAGTGGCCTTATAAGACTTCAAATATAACCATGATGAAAACATCCCTGAAAAAGTGAACAAAATGACCTGAACAAGAAAAATGTTATTTCTTGAAAATTAATTCCTAGGCCTTGAAAGGCGTCCAAAGAACTTTTTTTGTGATTTTAATAAGTATGAATCCCGGAGTTTTGATTTGCAAAAGTTTCCCATCAAACAACGATATTGCGTGCACTTAGCTCTGTAGATAGATCTACCCTTCGAGAATCATTTCTTTTATCCTTTTATTATTAAAAAATTTGTAGACAAGAAGACTTCACAAAACTGATGGCTGCTGATGTCAAAGATTATGCTCCGATTACCTCTAAAAGAGTTTCATTCAAACATAAGTACGTCAGTTGCAGTGGAGGACATATTGGCACCTCTCACACGACCAACAGTATCAACGTTGCAGCGACTTATGCCGTGTCGAGTACTGCACATCAAAAGGTATGCAAATAAAAAATAATTTTCCATCAAAGTAAATATGACCTGTGAACTGTAATCTTTATTCAAGTGTCTTGCCTTCTTACCACTTATTTCCTCGACACCAGTACTACATTTGTAATAGGTGTACAAAGCCAATTATATTTGCCTTCTCTCATGATATACTAATGACTTACTTTTTGACTTAGACTTAGACACTTTTAAACACAAACACCAATCAAAGGACATTCAATGATAAACTTCTTTTAATTTTATCATCATTAATGAAAAAAATTAGTTTTTTTTTAAGCCCTCGCTAAAACACTCAAGAATCAAATAATATAAGACATAAAGTTTAATCATATTTTTTCTTATTATTCAGTTATAATATCCCCCTTTTTATAAATAGATTTTTGAGAATTTATCTTAGTTAATCTTTTCTGTGAGAAAAAATGAATCAGCACGATCAAATTAAATAATGTGTTTTGCCATCACTTTTTCTTACTTTTAATTGGTTTTATTGGTATTTTCTGTGTTGCTAATAGGGTTTGTCAGTCTCCTTCTACTTTCACTTGCAAAACTCGGAACTCTAATATATAATTTCCCAAACCGTAATACGACTTTTTCACTTCCGGGACAAATTTTTCTTGACGTTACTAAGAAAATTCGTTATTTTGTTTAATTTCAGTCTAGGTAAAGGTTATAAAGTGTATAAATCTTAGAGAACTAGATATTCTAGTTCAGCGAATATTAATCAATTTCTTGAGCTGTGAAATAAAAATACATCAATTTTTCAATAGTATTACAAAGGTAAATAGTACCCGGTATCAACGTTTCACATATATTCTCGGACGTCACATGACTAGATCAACAGAGCCTATTTACACAAGTCTTGTATATTCTCGGAGGTAAAATGACGAGACTTACAGAACCTATATACATACGAATAAATTGTTTTTTACTTCTCTAACCACTAGTTTACAGAGGGTGTAATGCATTTATAAGTTTAAGTTTATTCATTCAGTTGGGGTTCACAATGTTAGTTCTTTAGTTTCAAGGGTCACATTGTTTATTTGTTTCATCTTTGTCTTTTTGCCCCATTTGTATGTTTATGCTCTTGGATTCTGAGTTTTTGGTTTGCTGATGCTATTATTTGTTGAACTAACGGATGATGAATTGTAAATATAAATGTATGTTTATCCTTTATTTGTTTTGTAAATTTAAAGAAATTGTAACTGAACAAAAATATTGTCCTATTTCTTTTCATCTACTGTAGATCATCTTAAAATTATCCTTTGTTTAATATTTGGTTTTTTTTTTAATGGAGCAACAAATATTGAAACAAAAGGCTCTTAATGGTATGTATATATCTCTACTTTGCTATTTGGATACTACAAGAGTTCATACGGTCAACTGTAAAATTATTTGGTAACTTGTTTCTAACTTAAGTGAAGTATTAGCATTGTAAACTGAAGGCATTTTTAAGGGAAAAACCGATGTATTGTTTGAACATATAAATCTTGTATGAATAATGCATATTTATTTTGCTTGCTTATTAAGCGTATATGCTGTGTTTTTTTAAAGGCAGCAACAATTATAAGTAGAATGATTGCCAATATGCCTGCAACATACTGCAATACTGTGGCTGCCCGGGCACAAGTTGGAGTTTTCACAAAATCAGAGACAATGTCCGTATACCCAGATTATGCGTATATGGCTGATCGACCTGAGTGCAGAGGTAAATATGATTTCTAAAGGTTTTAATTTCAGCGTATACAATGCATAACGTTGATCAAGTCGTTGCTCATGAAATTCTCGCATTGGCTTCTAGTTTTGGATACCTTCTTAAATTTGTCACAAGCTTTAACCCTTATACAAACTGGAAGTATATATGGTAGACAAGTGATTTGATATTCAGACGGAATATTATGGATGCAGTGCCGAAATAAAATGAAATGAAATGATAGATGAAGGCTCATTCACAAAACATTAAATAATTCAGTGTCAACAGTAAATTTGATTATGCTCTGGGAATTAAACATGATACATGTAACAAATGAAATGATATAGAGTAAATGGACATGAGACAAAGTTTCTATTAATACACGGAAGGTCCAAGTAAAGGTACAACGCATTTATTATTGTTCTTGATCTTGAAGTCAGCGTGAGGCCTTCAACATTGAGCTTTGGCCATGCTCTTTGAGTCTGTTTTGTATTCATTTGTAACAATCAAGTCCAAAACTGTGCGGTTGTAACACCGGAATAGTAACATTATTACTCCCCAAGCGTTTATGAATCGAAAAAAAAACAAAAACGCTTAATGATAAATGGTAAAATGCTGACGATGAGTGTTCAGTTAAAGGGGATATTAAGACATTATCTTGAAACATCAGAGCCAAAAGAGCTCTCCAACTGTGAGCTAGACACTCAATACTTAACATACATTATTCATTTACAAAACCCATAAAGGGAAAAAACTCAAAATAGCGATGGCTGTATTGAAATTGACAGTATAAATTTACATAGACAACAAATTAATCTACCATATACAATTAAGTTACATTTATCAAAAGAACGCCAAACTCAATTGTCATTAATTAATTATAATAGAGGTAATTAAAATACATTTAGAATAATGTTACTTAAGGCGAACAAACAGACAATTTTCATTGACATTTACTATTAACTGAGAAGCTGACTTTAGCCTAGTCACTTCGACCATGGATTGAGGTTACACCTCAATATTCGAAAGTATGTACTACCCATAGATAATCTGCATAATAAATGTAATTCATCTAACTCTAAAAAATAGTGAAACTGGTCCGAAATGTCCGAATACTTCGATACTTATCGACAAATTTCGCCTATTTTGACACGCCTTAGTTCTCTTTTCCTGTAAATTACAAATGTATACCGCAAACTTCATAAAATGACGTCAAAAATAGCACGATGATACATCCATTTCTTAACCCATTATTTCAGACGACAAGTAAAATATCAAATAAAAAGGGGACATCGATCATATTTTTAAACAAATCAAGATTTTTTCATTATTATTTCTATTTAATTATCTCCCCTTAAAAAATAAAGAGTTTTTCGAAAAGTGAGATATTTTCCACGCTGGAAACATGAGTGATGGAAGTTTTTTCTTATTTATTATCAATATGAAGAAACTATTGAAGACGAATATTGAAGCAAAAGAACGACGAAAGGGAAATTTTAGAATCATAAATCCACATTCAACATAAATGGAGACACTATGACAAAGACAAACACATAAACAAAAATGAACAAGAACGCCACATATCTACAGCATTTGAAGTGCGAACCCCAACAAAAACTGAGGTTTCATCGGGTGCTCTGGAAGGGTAAACATGATCTGCTCTACGCGTTGCACCAAACACACTGCCATTGAAAAGTTCGGTTTCGTCACAGGCACAGTCTAAATCATTTTTACAACATATAATGGATAATTCCAATTTTCACCAGATGCACAAGATGGATCCTCAATTTTAGACACACGAACCACCTTAAGAGGACCATAAAAATATACAATGTACAAAATTACTTGGTACCCCATCAAATCTTAACTTCTCTCTTCTTCAGGTACCTGTGCCGGAAGGTGTTCTGCTACATGTACTTTTGATGGGAGGAAATGGTCAACTGTAGCTGGATCAGGAGGTCATACTGCATCCGTGCTCGACACTAATTTATTGTGTAACAACGCAGATCCGTACCATCATAGATTTAATGTTCTGATTCATGAATTCGCTCATACAGTACATGGCTATGCTCTCGACAGCTCGATGAGATCAAGGGTATTAATAATAATACAACAATTAGTTGTTGTTCCTAGATAAGTTGCACTTGTTTTGATTTTTTTTCTGTTTTGACATTAATCTGTGTTCAAAATATTGGAATTATTATAGCCATTATACGCCGATCACTGATGAGCATTATGTATGTAAGAACACTTTTTTTCGGTCACACTCCTTGCGTATGTGTAAAATTCTTGTTTTTCTGTGAGTATTGATCATTTTCTAGATCAATTAAAGGCATTAATTTGAAGTACAAATCCAGACGTATGTTTCATGAAGTTGAACAAACTGTAGTACTAGTGTTGCAGCAGCAATTAATTGAAATCGGCAACGTTAATAAGCATTATACATGTTATAGACTTCAAAGATTTCTTTTAACATTTTAGAAGAATAACAAAACATCGAAGCTACTGTGAATTTAGATTCTGCATATGCGCAATTCAACTTACTGTGAATTCATTTAATTTCGTGGGTATCAATATTCGTGGATAGCGAAAAAAAAAAACACATTTCGTGGTATACGTAAATTCGTGGATTTCCACTTGTTCAAAAAAATATTATTAATTAACAAAAATAAAAATTTTTCAATTTATGGCTTTAGTACCTTCAGTATTGATGTCAAAACACCAAAATTTGGAACTGTACCTGTAATTGAAGTGTCATCTGTAATTAACATTTCATAGTAATGTGTAGATATTAAGTAATTAGGTAATCATCTGACATAACCTTACTTCAATCGTTATTTATAAATTGATTCCTCTATTGATTTCAAAATAAACATGTACTTTTCAGTAGAACATAATTAAAATTGTAATATTTGAATTGCTAATATCTTATCAAAACTAAATTGAGATGATTCTTGTACAAACATCTTAAATAAAAATCAACACTTTAGCGTAATTGAAAAACAAAACAGGAAGCCAGTAACCGCTAATTTGTTAACTGGGAAACACTTGAAAATAAAGCATTTTAACTTATTTTGCTGCTATCAAAGGTTCAAGAGAATAGATATCTTCCCTTTTTTGGATATAACAGGTTTTGTGCGGCTCAGGTTCAAGTGCAAGGTTTATGGCCTTCGTTGATCAGGCTCTTCATTATGTTCATTCACTTGTGCTTGAAATTTGCACATGAAAATCATATTTAGTTGAGTATTGGAATTCGTGGTTTGGGGACACCCACGAAAATTGGTACCCCAAAATGAATTAACGGTATTCCTCTTCAATGCAGCCGCCGTGCGCGGTCCCGGCTGAAGAATAGGCCCGCAGCATCCTCTGAGCTTGGAGTATGAGCCATCCTAACAGAGGACCCCGAGGGAACCCCGGGATATAGAAATAGGACCCAGTATCTCCGGCTTGCGGGATGTGACCCCTCCTAAACGGAGGCTGACCCCGAGGGTCCCGGGATATAGAAATAGGACCCATTCCGTGGTTGTGCGGGATTNATCAAAGGTTCAAGAGAATAGATATCTTCCCTGTTTTTGGATATAACAGGTTGTGTGCGGCTCAGGTTCAAGTGCAAGGTTTATGGCCTTCGTTGATCAGGCTCTTCATTATGTTCATTTACTTGTGCTTGAAATTTGCACATGAAAATCATATTTCGTTGAGTATTTGAATTCGTGGTTTGGGGACACCCACGAAAATTGGTACCCCACGAATAAAAATGAATTAACGGTATTCCTCTTCAATGCAGATCAAATCAGAACGTTTTGAAATCAAAAAAACCGAAATATGTGTGAAAACTGAAAGAGAACAAATTACCAATAGGATCTAAAAAAGAAAAGCCAAAATCAGCTCAGGACAGAGCTATGCAGGAGGGAGATTATCCTCCGGTTTTAACAAAAGTTTCTTTAATATTGCAAGTTTTCAAAAAATATTTTCAAAAGATATTGCAAGTTTTCAAAAAATCGTTTTCGGGCCAGCTACGAAGTACTGGCTACTGGGATGGTGATTACCCCGGGGACTAATAGTCCACTAGCCGGAGCATTTGCCCAGTGGTAATTAATGCAGATTAATACATGGGCATTTCCATATTGGCCTGGTTATCATCCCGAGACACCCATATTGGCCAGAGACGAAGTCGAGGGACAATATGGGTCGAGGGATGATAACCAGGTCAATATGGAAATGCACATGTATTAAACTTTTTATTACATANCTGAAAGAGAACAAATTACCAATAGGATCTAAAAAAGAAAAGCCAAAATCAGCTCAGGACAGAGCTATGCAGGAGGGAGATTATCCTCCGGTTTTAACAAAAGTTTCTTTAATATTGCAAGTTTTCAAAAAATATTTTCAAAAGATATTGCAGGTTTTCAAAAAATCGTTTTCGGGCCAGCTACGAAGTACTGGCTACTGGGATGGTGATTACCCTCGGGGACTAATAGTCCACTAGCAGAGGCATTTGCCCAGTGGTAATAAATAACAATATACCGAAGTTAGTGTGAATTAAGTTAAAATGAATAAATGAAATACCATTTGTTGTTTATCGTCCGTCAATTTAATTGGACCCTAATTTCTTTGGGTTATTTATAAAGTTCGCAGCTGTAAACATGAAAAATAGAGTAATAAGAAAGTTACCGAACAGAGTGGTCAAAGGCCGGAGTCCATGAGACAAAAAGACAAATCAGGTGGAAATAACAAAATACCGAGGTTACTGTGAATTTTGGGTTCTGCATATGCGCATTTCGACAACTTATGTCTCATCAGTGCAGAAATAATCAAAACATTTGAAAACCACCGGAAACTTTGTCGACCGCAAGGGTTCTGACTTTATACAGGCATTTCAAAAGAAATGATTGGCTAAAACGGTTTTATGGCTATCCAAATCGCCCCTTCCATTGAGGTAATGTCCGGTAACAACTCAACAACAATTGCCATTGAAAGGGCGTAGACAGTTAAAAGAAATGATAATACCTGTATTAAGTAAAGAAAGTATCCTGAATCAGAGTTCTTACGGAAACTTATAATATTCCACAAGGGACTGCTATCTATTTAAAACTTTTTGATGATTTATGAGACAGAATTTTTTGAAGCCTTGATTAGTAAGGCGGTCAAAGAGATAATGATGTCCAATGAGAAGGTCTATAATTTGTTCTAGCTCTCGCGTAACGAATAAGCTGTGAAACAAACAATCCGCAAGCAGGAGCAGCTGGAATATTACTGTCCATGTCGGGGACATTTATAACTTTGAAATTAAAATCTTCCATTTTGTCTTAAATTTTAGTACTGAGATGAAAGTCCAAAAAAGATGTAGGTTTCTGTCGTTTCCTTTATCTTGAGTTCTGGTTGATATATTAATGGGTTCCATTTAATAGCAAAAGATGAATTATTGATTTAAAGAGCATCTTTGATATATCTAAGAGTGAGATTGCAGGATCTAGCATCTGTTATTTTATGATCTTTACGAGTCTTTGAGTATTGTAAGAATATAAAAAAACAGGTTCACAATTGGTTCCCATTGGTATACATACATCCTGTTGATATATTGCACTTCCAAATGTGACAAATATACTATCAATTAGAAAATAAAGCATACTGCATACTACAAATACAGTAAATTAACCAAAGTGGCATGAGGATCTTTGATAAAAGGTATTGGTCGACTGCGTTAAGAGATTTATACGTATGATTATTCGATAATGTAAAAATTGTTCTTTATGTAATTTCCAAATTTTATTCTTACCATTCTTATGTTTACTGCCCACATTCACTCTTCAGACATCGCAAACTTTCAACAAAATATATAAGTGTGGCAGTTCCTTCAAATGTTGATGTTGATAGTTACTAACAGGGACGGCAAGAATTAGAAGAAACAAAATAAATATACGTTTACATTGAAAATTTGAAAAAATATATTTCAAGGATAGGCAAAACGACCGTCTTTCCATTTCAACAACTCTTATGATTTTGTTTGCATGTACATTTACAGTTTTTTTCACTTGATCTGGACTATTGAAATACTCTTTTTACAGAGATGTGTTTTATTTCCTTCTTTGGCGAATAATAATTGATTGCTCTTGATGTCTCTTTGAGGTATAAGATAAAAACAAATGAGAACAACCGTATTGTTCACCAAGTTAGTTTTCGAATAGGACAGAAAAAGTTTGAAAATGTTAAAAACTTCCTTCGGTGACCCAAAAAGGAACGCTGAATTAGAAAGTACAAATTACATTCCTACAAAGCATGGTATTTCCTTTCTGTCTTTACATTTACCAACGTTATATACCGGGAAACATCGTCTGTTTTTGCTCGACACCTGACAACTATTTTATATGCTCTGAAGGTTAAGATAAATGGAAATGTCTAGAGACGAGAAAAGATGGTATATTGCCGTGTCAATTTAAATATGGATGAAAACGTTATAAAAAGACTCTAAAGTACAATTGCTACCAAACGATCAGAATAACCATTTTTTCTCCTAAAACGTAAAAAAGGTAATTATGTCACCCCAGACGTAGTCGGGGTGACATGTTGTTATTCTACGTTTCTTCTGATTATTATTATTATTATTATTATTATTATTATTCTTCCAATAAATTTTGTCCGAAGGATTATTTTGTGATGGCTTGATGTATTCAAATGAAACTTGGTAGGAAGTTAGATCAGCATAAGGAGTTGTGCTTTCCATGAAAAAAATTTTCAAAATGGCCGCCATTTCCAAGATGGCGGCCAAATTACGTCGAAATTTCTACTTTGTCGGATTTCAATGAAAATTTATTTCTAGGTAGATTTTGACGCTGCGAACAACGTGGGATCGTCGAATGGGGAGTCTGGGGTGACATCAGCTATTGCTTGCAATTGCAAATCTAGTTATATTTCTAATTTCTCAGATTGCAAAAGCTTATAATGATGCTAAAAGTAGACGAACCTGGAGCCTGTCATCCTACGCTATGTCAAATAATCAGGAATATTTTGCACAGGGTGCTTCAGCATGGTTTAATGCGGATCACAGAAATCCACATGGAAATATTATGTCATCGTTAGTATATATATAGATACAAAAATATTCTATATTTTTGTCCAATAGATAATCTCATATGAATGTGAGAGATAAAGATAGAAAATATGTTTTTGCTACTACCTGTGCCAAGTCCCGCTGTACCGAGTTCTTATGGCTGTTTAAATTTGTCTTGTCTTTTGCCACTGGTGTGGTATGCATCTGTATTTTTCAGTCATGTTGATATTTCCTGTTAATTTAATGCTAGACTTTCGAAAAAGTACGTAAACAAAAAACGGAAATAGGGTAAAACGTCAAAGAGACAACATCCCATAATCTCCCATCTGCAAGTTAAATCGAAGTTTCTTAAATTATATAAAATATCGTTCGAGTCTCATGTTTGATTGTGAGCAGTTGAACTTGATTTGGCATTTACTGATAGTAAACACTGAATGTTGTTTTTCAATTATTCCGTAATCTATTATAGTGTCTTCTCCTACATTAAAAACATTTACACAAATATCGAGATATAAAGACAAAAGACACCTGACAAAAGATCAAGCGAATGACTAAGTACCGAAGTTACTGTAAATTTAAATTCTGCATATGCGCATTTCGACAACTTATGTCTCTTCAGTGGAGATAAAATCTAAACGTTTGGAAGACCATAAACTCAAAGATGTTTAAAAACATATAGCGAACAAAAAAAACCAATATGATCTAAATGTAAAGCCAAATTTAGCTAAGGACAGAGCTTTGTATGATCGAGATACTCCTTAGTTTTCAACAAAATTTACAAATATTTTGATATTGTAAGGTTCCAAATAGAATCGGCTTTCGGGTCAGCACCGAAGTACTGACTACTGGGCTGGTGAATACACTCGGGGACTAACAGTCCACCAGCAGTGGCATCGACCCAGTGGTAACAAATGACTAAGTACCGAAGTTACTGTAAATTTAAATTCTGCATATGCGCATTTCTTATGTCAACTTATGTCTCTTCAGTGCAGATAAAATCTAAACGTTTCGAAGACCATCAACTCAAAGATGTTTAAAAACTGATAGAGAACAAAAAAAAACAATATGATCTAAATGTAAAGCCAAATTTACATGATACAATCGGACCCAAGAAATGACAAAGCAAAAGTAATGAATACAGTTCATTACATTACGACCCCGACTAGTTTCCCAAACATCAAAACGGATCTCACCGGTTGATACAAATGTTGTTTTGGCATGAAAGAGTTTCAAGCAGTAATTAGTACTTTACTGCAAGATATTTTAATGATTTAAACGAAGAAAACGTCATTTAATACACCAAACTATCTTTTAAATATAAAGAAACATCTTTAAAAAAAATCGTGTATTTTTTATTTTCTGAGAAATGTTTGCTGCAAAATACCACGATGTAATATATTTATGGCAATTACTTCTTTTTTCATTGCAATCACGTACCTTTTAATTGAATGTTATAATATTGTAGAAATGGTCACATTTTGACTTTAATGATATTGCTTTTTCCTAGTTAGTTGGCAGTAATTTAAAGCGTAAACCAAATTTTTAACATCTTTTGTATCGCTTTGAAGTATGTTTTAATATGATGTTACCAAATAATAAAATACCGAAGTAACTGTAAATTTAGTTTCTGCATATGCGCATTTCGACAAATTATGTCTCTTCAGTGCAGACTGAGTCAAAACATTTGGAAATCCTTGAACCAAAATATGTGCAAAAGTAAAGAGAACAAATTGTCAATTGGATTAAAAAAGGAAAGCCAAAATTAGCTAAGGACAGAGCTATGCAAGAGGGAGATACTCCTTACTTTTTAACCAAATTTTCGCAAATTCAGATATTGCAAGTTTTAGATTAAATTGGTTTTACTTTGTTAACACTATACTTTTCTGGATTTTCTTAAAATTCATTTCAAATATATATTTTCAGTTGTAACAATCACCAATGTAGTGATGAAATGGCTGAACGTAGACATATTTACGACAAGGACAGGGAACTCTACTCCATCCTTGCCTGGGTGTTTGACTCAAACAAAGTCAGCGAACCGTCAAACCTGGCAACATGCATATAATGCGCTTTGTTCATCAACAAAATAAAAGCGTATGCGAACTTCATTTTTTGTTTTCTGTTAAAAAAATTCACGTGAAATTAACATTATGTAAATTACAGCATACTGTAAAAGGGGATATTTTCGAGTGGTTTAAATTTCGCGAATTTGATTTCTAAACCTATTTTTTATTTTCGCGATTCTCACTTAGGTTTCGTTATATATATGATGAAAGCAAATTTACGCGAGGGGGGAATTTTCGGTAATATGTGCTAATCGCGAAATTAGCGAAAATAAAGCCCTAGCGACAATTTCCCCGATTACAGTACCTAAATTGGAAGTCTTGTTTCAATAAATTCTTAGCTTGAAAACATAACATACTAGTACTATAAGGTATACACGTACTTATCCATTATATTTCTTAAATAATCATATACTAAAATTTTCGATTTCGCCGACCGGCTTTCAAATTTGATAGCTAATCGGCTATGAAATATAGCTGGTCGTTGAGGCTGGCCATAACCGCCAATGAAAAACTGTGGACTCTTGTCTTATTATGTGTCCAAATATAGTGAGCGTATTTACTTTTTAGTGCACTTATTAAAATATAATAGTTCAAGTAAGTTAATACTTTATTTGGATTCTGTACTAATAATGTGATCAACTTTTAGAATTATCTAAATTTTTTAGTGTTTATTTTTTTGTTATTTACACAATTGCTCAATAATAATACATTTTTCATAGGACATACCAAAGGTGCTGTGTGAAAGCACACACAAAAAAAGTTCGAGCAATGATGTCCGAAATACCTGTATGTGAAAGTCAAACGAACAGCTTGCTGATACAGGATTACATTTAACATGTTTCAAGAATCATTTTCAGACCCTTCTCAAAGAGTTATTAGTTGTAATTTTTTTTCGAATAACAGTAAAATATGGAAAAAATTAAAGGTATATCTTCGAACTAAATATTTGAAACAGAATATTGAAAAAGTAAAAAGCTAATCAAAAAAATTATGAAATATAATTTTAGGCTGGTGGCTACATGTTTATCCTTTGATTCAACCATTTTCTAAGTGTTTATTTATATACAAAAAAATTTCGAAATGACTAAATTTTACATTCAAAAGGGGAGTAATAACAACTAAAAGCCACCATAAGATCTTCAATGAATGACGAGAAAACCCCACACCCAACGGTAGGTCGGAGTCGGCCCCTGAATAAAGAGTAATCAAGTTCAGCGAAATATACATTAGGCTTTTTTTCACTCTATGTCTGAAATGAGTTATTTTACAAAAAACGCCAAAAATTGTGATAAGACTCCATTGACCCATTTTATAATAAGATGCTTCAATGACTCCGTCAATAAATTAAGGATAACACCCAATTCTCGAGTTGAGGATCGGAGTGGTTCCATTTTTAGAAGATTAAATTTGTATATCTTAAGAAAAGTTTGTATATTTTTTATTTACTTATAATTAGAGTTGATACGTTTAGGAAGCCGTTTTCATAGACGACACTCAACAGAAGTATAGTCGCCTAATAAAACTTGTGTGTATATATAAACTTCTGGATTCCTTATTCAAACGCGTATAACACATCATATCAGATATTTTTGTCAGTTTCGAGACTCTTTTACGGTTCTATTTCTCTAAGATTTTCAACCCTGTTCGGTAATTTTGTTATGACCCCCAATTTTTACAATAACAGTGTTTCATTTATGGAGATGTTTTAATTAATAAGTAAGTATTGCCTTTTGTTAATGTAACAATAATTTTGAATATGGAAGATAGGAATATGTGGATATGCAATATATATGGTCAGCAAATGACTATAGTAAATACCGAAATTGCTGAGAATTAGATCTATGCAAACTATGGTGACTTCAAGATGAAGAACAACAATAAAAGCGTTGTTCCTTTGCTTGTTTTTACCATATATTTGTAGAGACTTTGTCTCATGTGCATTTACTCCATATCCTTTTATTCACCAAATGCGTATTTCGACAAATTATGTTTCTTCAGTGCAGATAAAATCTAAATGTTTGGAAGACAATAAACTCAAAAATGATAAAAACTGATAGAGAACAAATAAACAAATATGATCTGAATGTTAAGCCAAAATCAGCTAGAGACAGACCTATTGCGTGAGGGAGATACTCCTTAAATTTCAATACAATGTACAAAATTTTAGATATTTTAAGGTTCAAAATAGAATCAGCTTTCGGGTCAGCACTGAAGTACTGATTACTGGATTGGTGAATACCCTCGGGGACTTGCAGTCCATCCGCAGTGGCATCGACCCAGTGGTAACAATGACTAAATACCGAAGTTGCTGAGAATTTAATTATGCGCATTTCGACAACTTATGTGACGTTTTTAACGATCAACTGTTAAGGAATTAACCAGACTAGGATGTTATCCCGTATTCATTGTGTCCTGAGCTGATTATCGGTTAACATTTAGATTGATTATTAATTCTTCATAACTCACAACACATATTTCGGTTTATGATCATCAAAAAGTTTTGATTTGAAACGTACTATAAAAGAGACATAAGTTTTCGAAATGACCATATACAGAAATAATTTTATTTCAAATTGGTGTAGGAGCTCACACTGGTAATGTTTTAGTTTTGTGGTGTTCTTTGGGTACCCATAAACCGGTTTAACAATACTGCTGGCTTTTGCTAGTGCCGGTACAAAGTCCGGCTGTCCCGAGTTCCTATTGTTGTTTACATTTGTCTTTTGGCTTATTTGTGTTTTTCCTGTGTAGTTCCCTAGCAGATCGTGGCGTGTAATTATAATTTTCAGCCATTGTAGGTGTTTTCTGTTGTCCATTTTATTTAGTTGTTAAAATTTGGTGATATGTTTTGTCTTTGTAATGCGGTCCCAATTCGTGTTAGATATGGATTGCCATGTCTTCAGATTTTTGAATTTCCCCTTTACTCCTTTTTGCTTTGATATTCGTTTGTCGACGTATTTTACCTATGAAATATTTTAGTACTTTAAGGTAGATAGACAGTAATATTTATATCCATGTGATTTTGATGCAAGTTGGCACAATTGAAGAACCAATACTACTTACCCGAAATATGTAACAAAAAATATAGGTCACCATGCTTTCTTTTTCTAGAATTGAGAACAAAGTTTGCTAATTTTTAGCCATTTGTTCACCTAAACTTACATAGAATGCACGGGGGAAATGTGGAAAGGCCATTTTTAGCTTAATAGAAATGAACTTTTTATTCATGAGAATTTTTGTGGAAAGAAAGCTCGTGACGTTATTGATTGGTAACAGCGAAAAAATGAATATGTCATCATGCTTTTAACGGAGATATTCTACAAAGTTTTCGGATTAAATATTATTTACGGGAAAAGGGAGTTAATTCGCGGCAAAGTAAACGAAATATGGCGTTTCACATGTGTCATTCAATTATGACGTCAAAAGGAAAAGCCGTCAAATTACTGTTCCGACCCGAAAATCAAACCTTTCCCGTATCCAACTCTTTATTTTTCTAATGCGCGATGGATTTGCGCAGTGCAAAAGTGTCTATCTACCTTAAGGAATTTGAAAATTATTTTGATATTATTGACATCTTTTAAAGTTCAAATCAAATAATTAAGAAAACGAAATATAGAATGAACTAAATATACACCAATTTAACACTGAGTATACGATATGCTTACGTGAAAATTTAAAATTTGTTCTGCAAAGACAATAGAACAATAAAAAAATCAAATAAGATAACAATAATTAAGGTCTTTCATCATTTTTTTTTATTATTTTCGCTCCGTCGCAATAGCTTTGAAAAAACTACGCGACATATCATTTTGATACTTGGAGTGGTAAATCGACATCACTGCAAGATCTCAAAAGTCACGCAAGCATATTGACCTATTTTTAGTAACGGAGTTATCTGCCCCGGACCCAAAAATTCGGAAACCTTAAAAGATAGCTGATTAAGAGTAATGAGTAAAATGTTCCTTGAGTCATGACGGAACTTTGTTACATTTAGGCCGAAACTGTGCGGTATGGTATTTTTTGAATTTCCGTAAAAAAATCACAAAAACCGTAAGTCGTAGAGACCTGAAACCTTCACCATTATTCATAGGTCATATATGGCAATCTGAAAATGTCAAGGTCAAACGTCACCGGTCAAGGTCACCGATGACCTTCAGCCTTGCTATCACTTCAACTCGTAAACCGTAAAAGATGGCTGAAAACATATAATGGGAAAATGTTCAATATCATGAGATGCAACTTTGTTACATTTGGTCCGAAGAAATTCCTTATATGAGTTATTGCCCTTTAAAAGATTTTGAGTTTCAGTAATGCTTAATACTCCCAAATAATAAGTCGTAGAGACCTGACACCTTCACCAATGTTCATAAGTCATATATGGCAATCTAAAAATGTCAAGATCAAAGGTCACCGGTCAAGGCCACCGATGACCTATAAAATTGTTATCGATTCAACTCGTAAAAATGAAATAGATGTTTGAAAATATGTAAAGGGAAAAATGTTTATTATCATGAGACGTTACTTTGCTACATAAAGTCCGAAGAGATTCGACGACTCTTTATTTGAGTTATTGCCCTTTGAAAGATTTTGAGTTTCCGTTAATGCTAAATACTCCAAAACAATAAGTCTTTCACCATTGTTCTTAAACCTTGTAAACTGCAAGAGATAAGTGATCAAATGTATTTGAGAAAATGTGTTTTTCCTTGAGGTCTATATTTGGTATTTGGGTCCAAAGTATTTGGACCATTCTTTTTGGACCAATGGCCTAAAACATTTTTGAGGTCCGATTTAAGGGTTTTTTGCTTATATCTATAAAAATTATCAAAGATACAAAGAAACTGTACGAACACAAAATAATCACTTAATAATAGTAGAAAATAAAATCGAACTCAAATATGTTATCATGGTGAAAACTGGTGAAAGACATTGCAATTGTTCTCTGAACAATTTACCTTTATTATTATTTTTTTAAATTCTTTTTGTTCCGCCCCAAAAAACTACGCTACATATCATTTAGATACTTGGTGTGGTAAATCGACATCACTGTGGGATCTCAAAAGTCACGCAAGCATATTGCCCTATTTTTAATAACGGAGTTATATGCCCCGGAACCCAAAATCTTGTTATCGCTTAAACTCGGAAACCGTAAGAGATAGCTGATAAAGAGTAATGAGTAAAATGTTCCTTGAGTCATGACGGAATTGTTACATTAAGATCGTAACTGTGCGGATGGTATTTTTGAGTTATTGCCCTTTGAAGAGTTTTGAGTTTACGTAAAATTTGTTTTCTCAGAAACATAAGTCGTAGAGACCTGAAACCTTCGCTATTGTTCATAAGTCATATATGGACATCTAAAAATGTCAAAGTCAAAGGTCACGTGTCAAGGTCTTCAATGACATATAGCCTTGTTATCGATTCAACTTGTAAACAATAACAGATGGCTGAAAATATGTAATGGGAAAAATATTTATTAATATGAGACGCAACTTACTAAATACTCTGGAGACCTGAAACCTTCAACATTGTTCTTAAGTTATATATGGCCATCTTAAATTGTAAAGGTCAAAGGACATCGGTCAAGCTCACTGATGACCTTAGATCCTGTCATCGCTGAAACTCGTAAACTGTAATAGATAAGTAATAAAATGTATTGGAGAAAATGTGTGTCTCATTGAGGTTTACATTTGGTATTTGAGTCCAAAGTTATTGGAACATTCATTTTGGACTAATGGCCAAAAAACACATTTTTCGTGGTCCGATTTTAGGGCTGTTGCTTATATCTTACAATAACTATTAAAGATACAAAGAACTGTAAGAAAAAAATGTGCACTAAAATATGGCCGACAAAATGGGGACAAGGTCAAAGGTCAATGTCCTAAGCAACAACGTTATTTGCCATAAAGTTCTTAGCAACAATATGCAGAAAGTTTTGTAATGTTGTAAAGTGGAAATAAATTTTATTGCCAACCGGAAGTGACTTTCATGTCCTTATATGAGATAATTTTTCGAAAAAGTCCTTATCAACCGTTGAGCAAAAGACAAATAAAGTTCATAACATTTGTCTAAATCACATTTTGACCGAAATAGAAAATAAAATCGAACTCAAACATATAATCATGCTGAAAACCGGTGAAAGACTTTGCGATTGAACAATTTACCTTTTAATTTATCTCTTGATTTGAAGTGGTAAATTTTATATTCAATTGGGTTTAGTGGTAGGGTATAACCGTGACGATATGCAATATGGGCCGATCGTGGAGCAGGTATATGCAGAGTCTTGGAAGTATTTTGTGGCATATGCATACTTGGTTTTTGAGATAAATTGACTATGAACTCTCTTCGGGTCGTGCACTATAGTCCATCACCCTGACTTCTATTTTCTCATAGTCAATGTAAAACACGACATCATTATATAATATGCTCCGTATACAAATATTTTGATGTACATAGAAAAAGTTGAACGTTTGAAATCTAAGCAATAAGATAAAAGTGATATGATTTTAACGTCCACTTGTTATTATTTTTTTCTTTCTCAGCAGTAATATATATCACTCTCCAGCTTATGGAGTGTACATTTGACGATTATTTGTAGCATTTTCTGTGATCAATTTTTCATTTTTATTTGCAAATGCACTTTTTGACCTGAGTTTAATATCTCTATAGCCCCATTTACATGCACAGTTTTACACACATGTGTATTTTTTACATAGGTGTGCAAATTTGCACTGGTGTGTAATTACTGCATGTAAAACGCAACTGCATACGTGTGTAAACTTAACAAAGGGTGTAAATTTGCATGAGGTCATGGGCAAGTGTAAATGTATATTTGCACATGTGTAATTTTACACAGTATGCATTTTGAGCATGTAAATGCAAACTAAAAAATGCACACTGTGCAAAATACTGTTTCTGTCTATGAAATGGAAGAAAAGGGTCTTTCAACTTGATTTGAATCATGAAATTGATGCACACACACTGAACTATGATTTCTGAAAAATTCAGACTTCTCTGACAATTTTGTCTGATTTTGCGTTGTTTGCTTATTATAGTGGAAATTTGAAAAAAAAACATAACAGTACCAATACAACTTTATGTTTTTATATCATTCTACAAATTTCCAAGATCTAACGAAAACTTTTTTTTTACATGCTTTCTTCCCTTTTCACTTCTTGTAATAAGCTTTTTGTATTAAAATACTTACCTCAGATTAAATGCATGTAAATGCATAGCAAAATTAATATACTTTTACATACTGGTGTACTTTTACACACGTGTAAATTTACATACTGGTGTAAATCTTGTGCATGTAAATTTAAAATCTTTTTGAAAACATTTGTGTCCAAAATTATGTTTGTTTATCTATAATATTAAAATTGCTTTGGCTGGCTCCAAGATTTTATTTTATGAATTTTAAATGTGATTATTTTGTACAATGTATATATTTATGTGTTTTATATGATCGATTTATATGAGCAAATGTGTTACTTATTAAGCGCTTAGAGTAGTTGTTAAAATTATTAATAGCGCTATAGAAAATTTGTATAATAATAATAGTAATAACATTTCACAGTTGATTCCTTACTGTCGAGCAGGTCATTATTAGAATGATTTTTAATTGAGCAAAAGCACTGTCCGTGATTGTGGGACACCTTCCCCTTTAGCATAGACCTACATTTTTTTCTGTTGAAAACTCGCATACAAATCAGGTGCCGTCTTCGGATCCTTACAGAAACCAATTCTGTAGATGAAGTAGAAAAACAGCGACAGTAGGATTCCACAGGAACATGAGGAACAAAGAACAAGATCTTCATGTTTTATGTACTTCATTGTAAGGGTACTCGTCTTGATATGTTGGACTTTTTTCTAGTTTGATTTTTACTGTGAGTCTTTTTGTGTATTTATTTTTGGCCATTCACCACACATAGGGGAGGATTTGGATCCAAGAAAACGAGTTTAACCCCACCGCAATTTTTGCGCCTGTCCCATGTCAGGAATATGTTGGTCATCGGCTTGTCCTTGTCTTCTTATAAAATTTTAGTTTCTTGATATTTGGGTTATTGGATGTGGTTTGTTTCCATTGATTTATTCACTTTTTACCTTTTTGGGGCCATTTAGGGCTTGCTATATGGTGTGAGGTTCCTCACTGTGTTGAAGACCGTACGGTGACCCTAGATGTTTTGTTTTGGGTCGTTTTAACCTGGATATGGGATGTTGTCTCCTTGACATTTACCCCATTTCCTTTCTTTTTCATATAAATCAAAGTCTAGAGACAATGCAAAAGCAAGGACACCAGAGGACAGAATCAAAGACACTACACATCCACAAACACAAATACTACAAATCCAACACACAAAACTAAAACGCTAACGGTGTGAACTCTCAGAAAGACAGAGTGACATCAGGTGTTCCGGAAGGGTAGACACGTCCTGTCCTGTATACAGCACTAATGTATTTCCTACAAATGTTGTAAAAGAGGGTTCTTCTAGAGGCATTCTCCAAAATAAAGTCATTCCAATTCGTCTTAGTGAAGGTTCGGGTCACAAATAGGACATTCATTGCCTTTCATCTCTACATATAGATAGATATTTGTTCAACTTATCCATGACGGACAGCTAACGTCAATTGAAATAGATCACTTGATGAAGATGAGAGCATAAACAAATATTAAGTCCAACTGCAATCAAATCTTATGAGCCGTATGGTCATTTCGGATATCAAGATGCATAGGAAATCCACAATTTCAAAAAATGTTTGAAATGCATAAAACCAAACGAAAAACGACTAATCTCAAATAAAGCTAGGAAGAAAACTACGACG
This sequence comes from Modiolus philippinarum, assembly GCA_002080025.1. NCBI lineage: Eukaryota > Metazoa > Mollusca > Bivalvia > Mytilida > Modiolidae > Modiolus > Modiolus philippinarum. The sequence goes on along the minus strand of MJUU01046959.1, from coordinate 2,174 downwards.
AAGGGATTTGAACCTTGGCTTTTAGAATTTATCCAGATAATATTTATAAACAAAGTATACACAGGGAGATTGTTCTCATTCACAAGTAAACCATATTTACATGTATCCACGTTTAAATAATATTTTTTTTATTCTTGTTATCTTATTGTATACTTATACACGTTTCTTTTTTTTCTAGACAGAAATAATATTGTTTTTTTAAGTGATCTTTCCACAAGGAATATTTGAAATCTCCAATTACGTTGTTTCAATCACCGTGCCTTAACTATGATTCCTGATACGGTATTGCGGGAAATTTTCGCGATGTTTTAATTTTCGCGTATTTTTGCGGATGGACTAAAATCGCGAAAATAAATTCCGCGAATATTTGATGTATTATTAGGATATATATAAGATCTTTAATAATCTGCGAAAATTTATACGCTAAAATTTTTGGCATACATTTTCCACTCAAATCCGCGAAATTTTTGACCCGCGAAAATAACCCGCTATACGGTAGCAACTTCGGTATTTTGTTACTCATTTATAAAAATATGAATGTGAAAATCACTTGTAACTTTTGGTCGCAAAATGAACTTGGGCTAACGCTCTCGTACTATTATTGTTTGATACATTAACTACGAATTCTACGTGGTTGTTATTGATCCAATCGAAATCTTTATTTATTTAGAGGAAAAAAAATGCTTTTATCTACATGTCTGTACTTCCTGGTTGGGAATACCTGCCCCATGATGCATTTAAGTGAATGTAAATGCACAATATTTGAAAGGAATAAGGCAATTAATACAAAGCATTGAACCGGATAATTAATTTTAAAATAATTATGAATAAGGTCATAAACTTGTTAATTTGACAGACACAACATAGGTAAGACATATTAATTATATTCTCATATTTTTACAAAAAGCGTGATTTATGATTTTGTATAAATTTTACGAAAAAATATAAAATTCGTGATGTGTTATGGCAGCATTATTTGGATCATGTTTTTTTTTTTTATTTTTCATTTATTAAGTAAACTGATATCTTTTTTTTAATTTGCTATTTCAGTATTATATTTCTATATATAGGATGTAACGTGACTTGTTCCATATTTACCGTCAAAAAGAATTAAAATCTTGTCATAGTTTATCAAGTACAAGGTATTTTAAATTTTAGTACACGAAGTATATTTCTATAGTTTGTCTTTGGAAATCAGACGACAGAGCTAGGCTATAAATCATTTTAGTATTTTGAAACCATTGGGCCGATACCAGAGGTCCCCGAGGATATTCACCAGCCCAATAGTCAGACTTGTGTGACACGAAAAAAATACCTTGCGTTATATAGAAATTTAGTAGTGGACTTTGCCTCCTATTTCGATATTTTTGGTAATGATTACTTCTTTTTGGACTACTTTTGGATTATGGCTACCCTTATTATTTGATTCTAATGCTGCTGATGAGAGGTTACTCCTTGAAACACGTGTACAGCATACTGTTCATTATGCAAGTTCGGTATTTTGAAAGCATTTCGCAAATGTCATTGCTGGTGAACCAAAGGTCCCCGAGGGTATTCACCAGCCCAATAGTCAGGCTTTTGTGACTCGAAAAAAATCCCTTGCGTTTTATAGAAATTTTATGTTTATCAAAATTCTAACCCCTTAAAAATACTGAGACTTAATTCCGTGTATGGCACACGGTAGATGTGCTGAGTACTGGATTTTGCCTCATGTTTCGATATTTTTTGTCATGATTACTACTTTTCGCACTGCACGAAAGGATACATTTATTGGAAAATTAAATGCATCTTATATGAACATTAAATTTCAAATTTAGAAATATAATACAAGTTTATTTCTCTTGAAAACTTCTCATTTACTTTAAGTTTACATCAGGTTTAATTTTACAATTAAATTCCCAAATTTACGCCCCATTTAATGTCAAGTTTAAATTTGTTTAAACTTCAGGTTTAATACATATTAAACTTGTATAAACTACAAATTTAATTTCTGATTTAAGATATTTTAAATTTGTATAAACTAGAAATTTATTTTTGATTTAATATATATTAAATTTATATAAACTAGAAATTTATTTTTGATTTAATATATATTAAATCTGAATAAATTAAAATTTTAATTGACAAATTCTTACCATTAAATCTGTTTAAACTAGTAGAATAATTAAGTTTAA
>MJUU01046958.1:223487-259015 GCA_002080025.1 Modiolus philippinarum | reverse complement strand
CCCCCCCCCCCGAGGTTAGTCCCCTGGGTATTCACCAGTCCAGTAGTCAGTGTTTCGGTACTGACCCGAAAGCCGATTCTATTTGGAACTTTACAGTATTTAAATTTTTGTAAATTTTGTTGAAAACTACTTAAGGAGTATCTCCCTCATGCAAAGCTCTGTTCTTAGCTGATTTTGGCTTTACATTTAGATCATATTGGTTATTTGTTCACTATAAGTTTTTAAACAGCTTTAAGTTTTAGTCTTCCAAACGTTTAGATTTTATCTGCACTGAAGAGATATGAGTTGTCGAAATGCCCAGATGCAGAAACTAAATTCATAGTAACTTCGGTATATAGTTATTTGAAGTAATACATTGTAAATATTCAAGATAATGTATGACATTTTATAAAATATAAAATTTAGAAATATTAAACCAAAGGAAAATTAACCCTTCAAAGTAAAACAAAATCATGGGAATTTGTAAAATTGAAATATCAATGCACACTTTACGGGGGCAATAACAAAATTACCGAACAGAGTACTGGTCGAGAGCCGAAGTCCACTAGACAAAAAGACAAATCAGGTGGAAACTACCGGCAAAATTGTCGACCGCAATGGTCCTGACTTGGTTCAGGCATTTCAAAAGAAATTATGGTGGGTTAATCCAGTTTTATGGCTCACTATCATGAAAGTGCGAAAGGGAAAAACGGTTGACTTGCATTTCCTGCGAAATTGACTTGTGTGTTCCAGATGTATTATGGGAAAATAAACAATCAGTTAGACGAAAATGTAGCATTTAGGTTAGAAATACATTTTTTTCTAACAGAAATTAGTATTTGACGTTGAAATATATAAGTCATGAGCATTATTATGATTACAAAATACATTTATATTAGAATAATTTAAAATTTGACCTATTTTAAAGGCATTTTACCTACTTATGATTTTAGGTAATAATTTCATTATTAAAACATCTGTTCTTTTTACAAACATGTCTTTCCCATTTAGCAACCTAGGAACATCGTTTTCAAGCCGCATCATATCGTTACAGCTGAAAATTCCAGTAAATGGGATAGGGTTCTGTCTCGAGAGCGAAAGTTTACTTGCACGAGGGCTACAGTTTTCTTGCATGAAAACTCAAGAGGAGCGGTAGTTTACTGTGATGAATTTTAATAATAGTGCGATTCATATTTCGTTTGCTAATCACCACCAAACGGCTACTTTAATATTCGATTTGTGAAAAGAGTACAATAATGTAAATAAATGCTCAATATTGTGCAAACAAAGAGCTTACTGAACGATTGATGCTTAAAATGTAATTTATATGCTATAGTTTATTGTGTAGTGGGGTAAAGTTGACTCTGATTTATGCTATAGTTGGTTATTGTACTCCCAAAAATAATCATAATTTACTTGGGTGTTCACAAAACAAATGAAAATGAACGTTTTAAATATGGAATACAAATGTATTTTGACAATATCAAACAGTTACCAATTTTTGCAATGCAGCTCTACGCTTGACAAATGAAACATTTTTATTCTTTGAGTTTTAAAATGATGGACCGGACTCATTATTACCGCGAATTTCTACAACTTATAAAATACAAAGAAGTTACAATTATTTTGAATACATAGAAAATGTTTACACTCTCAACTGTAAAGTCACATAACATGTCAGTCACATAAGGCAAAGTGAGTGTGGTATTCAAAAGGTATTCAATAATAAACTAATTGCAATTAAAATTTGCAATTCCAGTTATTGCAAATCAGTCTTGAGTGTTAATAATTTGAAAAATTTCATGAGACTTGCGAAATTCAAATTAGTTAGTTGATAACGAAATACTGAGGTTACTGTTTTTTTCTGCATATGCGAACCTATGTCTCATCAGTGCAGATCAAACCAAATCATTTGAAAGTCCTTGAACCGAAAAACGTGTAAAAGCTGATAGAGAATAAATAACCAAAAGGATCTAAATAGAAAAGCCAAATTCAACGAAAATTGATATGTTAATACACTTTTACACTACTGCAATTTAAAAAGCATAGAAATTTGATAATCCTATTGGAAAATGCATTTTCCCATAAGATTTTACTATTTTTCACTATTTCCAATGGGAGTTTGAATTACTAGTATTGCCATGGGAAAATTTTTCCCATTGAAGTTAAAGAAATCCCATGGCAGTAGTAAAAGTCCTATAAAATATTTCAAAGTCTCATGAGAAATACAAATGTAGTGAAAAACCATACGAAACTGTATTTTCCATTGGATTTTGAAATTCCCATGTTTTTTTTAGTTGCTGTTGTGTTAAATCATAAGATATAGAGTTAAAAATATGATTTTGTTCAGCTCTTTGCGATTTATTCAAACTTCTTGGTCATTCTCAAAAATGGTGGCACAAGATTTACAATCATTGGAATTGCAAATTTAAATTGGAGTGAGTTAAATATTTAAAACACTTTTGCAAAGTTCTCAATATAATATGACAAAATAGTAGAGTCAAAATGAAATCTTTGAACTTACACCATGAAAAAGAATACAGCAGCGATACACAAAAAAACTGTCGCACATATGCAAGAAAATTTCGCTTTCAGGTATCTGAGTACACGAGTTAACTATAACGATGAAGTTCTTGACCACCTTCGTTTGTTTCAGTCTATATCTTTTATCCCTTGGATTTGATTTGTGCTAAATGACTTAAACTGCACGAAATGTTTTCAAGTCTATAATATATAAGATTTGAAACTGTTGATGGTGTTGTTGTTCTTAAAATGGTGTTAAGTCAAAATATTGACCCGTAGACACTCAATTTGTCGATTTAAGTATGTGTGTTGAAACGAAAAAAACTAAGATACAGAACTTACGTTTAACAAGAAGTATTAAGAAAATGGCATGCAAAATCATATCTTGAATTATGTAAAAAAAATCGTTTTAATTGAGAAAAATCCAGATATATCAGACGACAAAAAATTTAGAATGTAAGTAAACTTTACTGAGAATGCAAGTCAACCGTTTTTCCCATTCGCACTCTCATGATAGTGTGGCTAGCCAAACCTCCCCTTCCATTGCGGTAGTGTCCGGTTGCAACTCAACAACAATTGCCATTAAAAGGTCGTAAACAGTAAAAAGGAAATGGTCATCCCAGTATTAAGTAAAGACAGAATCTTGAATCAGAGTTCTAACCGAAACTTCAAATTTTTCCACAAGGGATTGTTTTATATTAAAGAATTTTTTAATGATCGGGTGAGACAGAATTTTTTGAAGCCTTTTAAGGCGGTCGCTAATAAAGATACTTAAATGCGATCAACATTAAAGATTGGAATATCTTTCACTCCAGTATAGGTTCAGACCGAGAAGGCAAGATCGTATAAGATGGGGGTCAGATTAAAGGTTAGGATATCTTCAATGGGATCGTCATCATGATCTGACAGATCGTTACAATGTTTCTATTTTACAAATGAAAATACACATCTTTGATCTTTGAGTAGATCCAGAGTTAACTCCTACTGAACTGACAAACACCGACTACGAAAAAAATGACTTTTCATTGTGATGGATGTTACATGTAAGCATGGAATGTGCGTACCTTTCAGTGGCATAAAACGATTATATCCATTTTAGGGGTTCACACAGCATTATAGCTTTTTGGCGTTCTTGTTCATTTTTATTAGTAAGGTTGTCTTTTTATTAGTAAGGTTGTCTTAAAGTGTGTTAAAAATAAATTGCCATATTTTTAGAATATCCCCATATTCTCGCTTCGGTAATCGTACGCCTATGCAAGAACATATTAGTCTTCACCTATGGATAAAGTGAGAAGTACATATGATTCTTAGCTGTTATGAAACAACAGAAGTAGAATACTGAAGGAAAAAAGGAGTGGTATTTACAAAAATGGAAGTCCAAAGACATAACCAAAAACGATAACACAGACAACAATGACGTAAGACAGCAACAAAGCACAGAAATAAAATCACAGCATTCAAAATAAGGCACTCACATGAGCTGCAAAGAAAGTGAGACTAACAGCCGGTGCTCCGGAACTCATTTATAAATGACCCTTTAACTATGTCTCTTGAAAGGTTTTGAAATGACTATTTTTAAAACAATTTTCACTATAACTGCTGTATTTTTTGGTTTTATATCATTTGATGAAATAAACCAGTAATAAGAGACATCTACATTGGCCGAAAATTACAATCACAAGCCATAATTCAAAGGGGAATTTCAAAAACGCACAAATGAACTATTTTAGAAAGTACAGTTAAATTCACCATGGGCGGTTCTTGAATGACAATTTATTTTTTAACTCGAAGGACATTATATAGAAAATATTAAATGCATGCTTGTACTGCACAAATTAATTCAAAGATCGTTTCATATATGAATAAAGAGATTGATTTTTTTTCAGGAAATCACTGGATTTTTGAGATTATATCAATGCTGATGTCTGGAAATTTAGAATACTCAAACTACAATGTAGTCAACAGTCATTTAGATCTCGCTGATGCAGATGAACTAGAAAAGAGGGGAGATCCCCGGATATTATCTACGCATGCCCCTTATAGTGTTATTCCTGAGAAACAAAAGAAAGAAAAATACAAAATAGTCTTTATCTTGAGAAATCCAAAAGACAGATATGTTTCATTATTTAGTTATGTTCGAGGAAAAGCGGAAGCTTTCCCATTAGATATGCCTTGGGAGACTTTTTTTGAGGACTTTGTACTAACTGGTATGTACAAAATACATGAGAGCTACCTTGACAAGTACTCTAATAGCTATTACCATTAAATGTTGTTATCTTTCCTTGGATTGGAACTCTTCCGTCAAATGGAGGTACAACACCGTTTGCTTCCGGTTATCATCACTCGTATACGGTCCGATGACTTGACTAACAAGACATAACTTAAACTTTTCCAGGACACAATGTCGTAACAGTGCATAACCATAGATCAGATATGACAAAGAAAGGAAAAGGGCTAAATGTCAAGGAGACGACATCCCATTGATGTTGGCTTGATAACCGGAGCTGGTTTTTTAATCTAAATGCCGAAACCGAAGTAGGTACAAAGTATATTTGAAAAGGTCTATTCTGATCAATCTAATCCTGTGATAGACTTACTAACGAACTCGTCATTTCGTTTTTACTCCACTTACAAGTAAAAAACTAAACACCCTCGTTACCGAAAATTTAATTTGTGCAAATGGCCCTTTCGATTACTAACATTTCTCCTGTGTAGTTTAAATAAAATTATGTCGAAGACTAAAACCGAAAAAAGTATTTAAATTTGGACAGTAAAATATCCAAATTATACGAAGAAGGTCATGCAATAAAAGGGATAACTATAATTACATGACACAATTGGCCAGGGACTTCAGAAGATTTTAAGTTTCCAAATATGTATTTTTGTGCTTGGTAATGAATTTCGTATCAAATTTATTCACAATCTTCCTGTGCATCTGCTTATTTGCTATTTTATACATTCCAGAAGCTAACAGCATGCTTTGTTGATCAAATCAGTCATGTGTCACTTCAAAATATATGGTAAAAATGTGTCAATTAAAATATAATGATTTTTCTTACATTGGTTGTTTAAAGGCATCCACATTTGACTTAATTACTGAAATTTGTCTTGATGTACTTTTTAACAAATTCTACATGCTCTACAGCAATACTAAAATATCAAAATAAAAAATTCAGTTGCAGATCGATATCCTAACAACTGATATCTCCCCAGTGTACATAAAAGAATATTTGGAAGATCAGATATCAATGATTTCAAAAGCTATAATAGTAAATAAGATAAATGGCCTGGAATCATTGTCATTTTCAGCAAAAAAGATTTGAAGAACATGTAAAAGGTACTCCTTAGTTTTACAAAATTCTACACTTTAGAAATTATTAAGTGCCTGTGACAATAAAGCCATCGACACATTGAGAAAACAAACTTCGATAGAATGAAAAATCAATAAATACCGAATAAAGTTCATCCCATTTCGACAATGTCTACAAAGTGTAGGTACATCATAAATTCGGAGAGACCAAAGGAAGAGCTCTTTATTTTTACTTATGCTTGTAAAATATTTATCTTGATAGTGTAGTATGTTGTCCCTGAAATATGTATACATCTTATGAGATTTAAGCACAATCATACTTATTTTTTTTTGCCATGGAATTCACCAAAAATATGTATTCCACGAATACCCATGAACTCGCAGTTACAAAAAATAATAAGTTTCAATTCTCTTTTTTTTTTTTACAATGTCGGGGTTTTTAATCCTTTCTTTTTTTATAAAGGCTATGGATTAGGCTGAACGCTTGTCAATTGTGCATCATCTTTCTGTGAAATGATTCGGAAGCACCTTTGACATTCTCCATTTATTTGTTTTTTCAATGCAAATTTCTTCTTCCTTTTTGAATTCAATCCTTTCAATCCTTTCAGAAACTTACAATATCTAAATTTTAAAAATGGTTGCTTAAAACTAAGGAGTTGTACGTCTTGCATAGCTCTGTCCTTTGCTGATTATGACTTTTCATTTTTATATTCTTGGCTGTTTGTTCTCTATTAGATTTTTAAAAACTTTTGGTTTGTGGTTTTCCGAATGTTTTGGCGTGATCTGTACTTAAGAGACATAGGTTTTCGAATTGGCCATAAGCAGAAATAGAATTCACAGTAACTTTGGTATTTTGATATTCATTTCATATAGTCCATGTAGTCGATATGGGCATTTTGCTTTTGAAAATTTGACGGCAGTTTCATTTTTGAAGGAAGACCTGGAAAATCAGTTATGTTCAATCAATTACATGGGTAACCACATCTTAATATATCGTCTTTTTCCAGACACAGAACTATTTTGCGGTTGGTTTGAATATACAAAAGAATGGGAGAAACACATGAAGAATTCAAATATACACGTTGTTTATTACGAAGACTTAAAAAGGGTAAATATGTTAAAAATATCTACTTTTGCATTTGCCTCCAGGTGCAAATTTTGGTCGCATACGTTATTGTATATCAAGTTTTATATAACTAGCGAATGCCATTTGTTAAGAATGATTTGACAGAATTAAATTAGACATGCATTTACGTTCATCTGCAAGTATTGTAGTTTTTCAAAGGCAGAAACATAACAGAACAAATGAACAATTACATGAAATCGTGTTCATCGATATGCCAGTAAACTAACGTTATTTGTTTAAAACGAAAAAGGGAATAAAATAAAGAATATTGTATTCGAAAGAAACAATTATAAATGTCAAAAAAAAAAAAAAAAAAAAAAAAACGACAGAGAAAAACCAAGTATTAATGAGCTTAATCTTTGGTAATTTGGTATTGTTTCTCTTGTTTGGCGGTATTTGTTTGATTTCCATATACCTCCTCGAGTATACGTACAACATCTGTAGAATACCGAAGGATCAAGGGATGTTATAATTACAAAAATCAAAGTCCATAGATATAGCTAAAACGGGCACAGGCAAATGAAAGACCAAACAAGGACATGAGACAACCACAAGGCATGAAAATAAAACGACAACATTCAGAACTAACGCAAACCAATTAAATTTGGCGAGCAATTTATTTTCGCAATCCATTGTACGTGTTACTTCTGTAGCTTTCAAACAGTATCAAGGTAAAATTTTGAAATCTTATGTTATTTGTAGTTTTCAAACTTAACAAGGACAAATCGGAATCACAAACGTCTGTAACGAAGACAAAATTTGATATACAAGACAACACAAAATACTAAAACACTAACCGGGTGAACTCCTATAAAGCCGTGAGTGGCATCAGAGGGTCCGGAATGGTAAGCATGTTCTGCTCCGCTAGCGTCACACTATCAGTAAGTCCATCCAGACTTTAGTCAAAATCGGTTATGTCAAATCCGTGAAGACGTACAACGGATAAAACATTCATGGGAATGGCCGCACTAAATTTGGTTCTACAGATTACTGCCCTTATATGACTTTAGACACTCACTTACATATACATATACTGAAATAATCCGACGTACTTTAATTTGAAATATTCTTATCATGCAGCACTTTACAACGACGGTTAAAAACTTGGCCACATTTTTAGAAGTTGGGCGGGATGAATCTTTTATCAAAGATTTGGAAGACATTTGCAGTTTTCAGAAGATGAAAGATAATAAAGGTGACGATACGTCTATATTCAATGTGGTGGGACACACCTCTTTGTACCGAAAAGGTGAGAAATCATGTAAAAACAGCACAATAAAGTCACCTTTAAGGAAATCTATTATATATTTTTGAATCACACATTTTTAGTACCTTTTTGTTTCACTTCAGTACTACATAGATCAGGTTTTGTTCTCAGACGTCGTCTAAAAGAGAAAATGCGGGGACAAGGAACACTTTTTCAACATGCGTTAAGCATTATAGTACAGCAGCGATATCGATAGTGATGTCGATAGGTTCAGTTGGAGTCCATTTTGGTCAGATATTTTTTGCATTTAGAAATTTGATTGGGTACGATTTGCTGTAAAATCTGCGATCTACAAAGCATATATAAAACACTTTCCGTCATTTTGGAAATGTAACATTTAGCAATATTTGTAACAAAGACGAAATATTTAATCAGCTTGCCAAAAAAATCTGTTTTTGTGGATTTTAACAGAAACTGAAGCGTAAGTTTTCATAAAATACATGTATGTTCAATTTCTTTTTCACAATTCAAACTTGCAAATGACCTGACTTATATACTCTGACTCCCGAGCCTTTTCTCAATTCCCATTTCAACCTAAAGTTGAATTTTCAGTGTTTAATAAATTATTGCTGCATTGTTTTTCAGGCTTTAGGGGTTACTCTTGTATTTACGGTCCAAATAGAAGGTGTCCACATAAATCAAAATGTATCGTGAACAAACAGAGATGGCAACCTGATACATCTTGAATGAATTAAATAGTATGATTCCTCTTCTGCAATATCAATGACTTTATTGCGTAAATTATATGGTTAACTGTTTTACGCGTCGGTGGTCATCTTGGAACAGACAAGAACATAAAACTCACAAGCTTTCAAAGGGACAACCCAAGAACTATTTTGATAAAATTTGGTTAAAAATGCTCAAGTGCTTGATTGAGTGCATTTCCCTAAATGTCCGCTGTTAAAGTATTATCCCGGCTTTTGGCTATCTTGGATGAGGTACGAACATACTTTGAAATGGACTACCGAAGGACTATTATTTTCAAATTTAATCAAGTTTCTAGCGGTTTTTAAGTTTTTCAGAATGCATTTTTCATAGGATTCAATGGTAAAACTTTGTTTTTCTTAGAAGTGATTTAACCCTCCCGGATATATGTAGAAATTGTAGTCCTCGGTAAGCTGAATATTTGTTTTTTTGCAATTCAACCCCTTTTTCAAATGGTTTTCAAAAAAAACAAGTCAAAACATAAAGATAGCGAATATCAAACATTAAAAGGGCAATATGACTTGTCATATTTTCTTCAAAATTGCAGGACATTTAGATCGTACTATGTAGAATATTTTATGTCTATTTTCTATTTTCTTAATATATTAGACGAAAAGTGACAAAAACTCGAAAATTGTAACGAAAAAATACATTATATGCAATGAAAGACTATTGAGTAAGTGCACATGAATTCTACAAATATATTGTCGAAGTTATCAATGGAAAAACGCTTTTATCATTTTTTTTTTGGTCTTTATTTTAAAGTCATCTTGATGCCTTCAACAATAAGCTTTTGTCATAGCTCATAATAGGTTTAAGCCTGTCCTTAGTAACGGTTTAAGCGGAATTTATTGATATATGTAGAAAAATGCTACATCACTGTATCTTTTGGTCATAGATGCGGGATCGTCAGCAAACATAAAAATAACTGGCAAAGTGTTCTTAAAATCGTCGTCAGCCATTGCCAGACAAAAAGACTTAATAAAGATAATCACAACATATGAACGTTCACAGGGCACTAATCGAGCAAATTGGAAGAAAACTTGGCATTATAAAGTTGAGATATAGGCATTATTACATTTGGAAATTACAAAAAAAAAATAATAAAAAATAAATGCCAAAATTTGAAAGTATGAAAGTACATGTACATGTATATCCATATAAGAAATTTTCAAAAGAGCAAGTACATCATAACTTGAATATATAGGGATCAAACATTACATGGACTCAACTCTGCAGGAGAGAAAAACTCCAGTCTTAAATATACAATGATAGGATATGGAGTAAATGCATGTTTAAGAAAGTCTCTACAAATACATGGTAGAAGTTATTCCGTGTTGTTCATCTGTATGTGTGACATCATTTTTCTGTTTTGTCCCGTGCTCAAGTGGTGTCCTTGTTTCTTAGTGTTTCCGATGTTTGCCTTTGTCCATGGATTGTTCGGTCTTCTGACTGATGGTTCGGTTCTCACTTACTTTATTAATGGAACGACTCTTGTATTGTTGTTCCTCATCTTGAACTCATCACAAGGCCTTCAACAATGGGCTGTGCAACATTTTAACTCAAAGTACATGGGATGGTCTTAAGAGTTGCATGATAAGTCGATCTTATCATTGAGAATATTTTTAATTTATCACACTTTTTTATACGACCGCAAAAAATTTTGTGGTCGTATAATGGTATGGTGCTGTCGTCGTCGTCGTTGTCGTCGTCGTCGTCGTTGTCGTCTGTAGACACTTTTGTTTTTGGTCAATAACTCAAGTTCCAGTTGATCAAACCTTCTGAAATTTTAACACAATGTTCCTTGGCACCAAAGAAAGGCTAGGAATGGTTTTGGGTTTTGTGGCCCCTCCCGTTTCTAAAAAGGGGCCAAAAAGGGCAAAATTTGGTGTTTTCACATATTTTACTGTAGAATGTTTATTATTTATTGGATTTTTATGGGGTTTCTTTCAGTGTACTCCTTAAAAAATTTCCAATCTGGAGTATGCCAACGGATTTCATGTGGCATGCACCGTTTACAAGATAAATGGGCCCAAAAGGGGCGAATTTCAAAAATTTTAATTTTTTATTTTAAGTCCGATTTTGATGCAGTTTTTTGCAATGGAAGTTAACTAGTGCTGCACCATCAGATTTTTGATAACTTGTTTCCTTTCCAAGCTATGAGGGGGCAACAGGGCCAAAATTGCAAACATGGGGATAACCTAAAATTTTCATTTTTCATCAGATTTTGATGGGATTTTTTATGTTGGATTCCTCTCATTGTAAGCTGTCAGTAGTATGTCAGCAGATTTGTCGTAGCTCTTAATGTTTCCAAGATATAAGGGGTCAAAGAGGCCAAAATTGCAATTATTAAAAATATGTGAAATCTTCCATTTTTCATCAATTTTTTTTTTTTTTGATTATTCTCATTGTGTAAGCTTTCACTACTATGGCAATAGATTTTGCGTAACTCTTACGGTTTCCAAGCTATAAAGGGTCAAAGGGGCCAAATTGCAATATATCAAAATATGTGAAACAGATTTTCCTTATTGTGTCCAGCAAATTACTGTGTCCATATTAATTTTAGTTACACTTGTTCAAATTTCAGTAGTCGACATGCTGCGGTCATATCATGCTGCGCTCGGCGTAGCCCTTTATTCATTGGATTTCAATGTGATTTTTTTCTTTGGATTCCCCTTGATCTAAGCTTTCAGAGGTATGGCAACGGATTTGGCGTAGCTCTTACCGTTTCGGAGCTACAAGAGGTCAAAGGGGCCAAAATTGCAATTTTTCTAAATATGTCAAATCTTTATTTTTCATCGGATTTCCATGGGACTTTTTTCTTTTGATTCCTCTTGATCTAAGCTTTCAGACGTATGTCAATGGATTTTGCGCGGCATATACCGTTTCCGAGCTACAAGGGTTCAAAGGGGCAAAAATTGCAATTTTTCTACATATGTCAAATCTTTATTTTTCATCGGATTTTGATGGGATTTTTTTCTTTGGATTCCTCCTGATCTAAGCTTTCAGAGATATGTCAACGGATTTTGCGCGGCATATACCGTTTCCGAGCTACAAGGGGTCAAAGGGGCAAAAATTGCAATTTTTCTAAATATGTCAAATCTTTATTTTTCATCGGATTTTGATGGGAGTTTTTTCTTTGGATTCCTCTTGATCTAAGCTTTCAGTAGTATGCCAAAGGATTTGGCGTAGCTTTTATCTTTTCCGAGCTACAAAGGGTCAAAGGGGCCAAAATTGCAATTTTTCTAAATATGTCTAATCTTTATATTTCATCAGATTTCGATGGATTTTTCTTTTTTATTTCTATGGATGTAAAGTGTTAGTTGATAGTAACATATTTTGCATAGCTCTTAGAGTATTTTTTTATCATTAAGTGATCAAAAGGGTTGATTTTTTCCGTAGTTTGTTTCCAGCTAATAACTGTGTCAAGCTTCTTTTTGTGTCCATCTAATTATTGTGTCAAGCTCTTTACTGTGTCCACATTCATTTTGAACTACTTTTGTTGAAATTTCAGTGATCGACATGCTGCGGTCGTATCATGCTGCGCTCGGCGTAGCCCTTTATTATTTTCTGTAACAGTCTTTTGGGTTATTCTCGCTTTAAGTAACAGCAGTTATGTTGTTTTGTTATCGATTGAAAAATCACGAACTTGAAATTGCAACTGATTCCATTACGCCTTGACACTTAGATTCAGAAGTATGGTTGGTATTGGCCCAGCATATATTTTATTTAAAATTTAACGAGGCCGACGGACGCCAACTGATGGCAATACCATTCGTGGCCCTAGGTGTTTTGTGAGGTGAATGATTTAACCCGATCTGAATGAACAATTTTTGCGTGAATTTGAAACTTGAACTCCCTTTGTATGACTATTGATTGGTTGATTACAACTCATCTAGGAACATTTCAGTTGTCATAAAAGGAAAAAAATATTAATACAAACATTTTTAGAAATACAACATATTAATATTGGCATTTGTTGTGTAAAGTTAAATGCATTTTACTTTGCAAAACGCTTATGGCTTCAAAAAGTTGCCTTTCTGGGTAATTGTCTATTAGATGTACCATTGTTTGATTCTGTGCATTGGTCTTAATGGCATTAAATGTTTTGTCATGGAATAATGTTTAAGAATTCTTTTATAACATTTCACTTGTGCTAGGTACCATTCAAGGTGTCTCTGTGGAACCTTTCCGCCATGTTTGTCCAATGCTTCATCAATAAGGTTTCATACATGTTTATATTTTACAAAATGATTTTGAAATATAGATTTTCAACATATTTAAAATAAGCAATGAAGTAAATGCACATGAAACATAGTGTCTACTAGTACATTGTAAAACAAAGCAATGGAACAACGCTTTTATTGTTGTTCTTCATCTTGAGGTCACCATGATGCCTTCCAAAACGAGCTTTGCTAATACTACATAGTAAGTTAAAGACGGTCCTCAGCACCAGTGAGCAGAATTGATTGCAAGATGTCGAGCACTGCTACATCCATGTATCTGTACTCACGGATGCGGGATCGTCAGCAAACAAGGTCTTTGTTCCTTATCCGTTTTACAATATTTCCATTAAATGCGATGGACTAGTAGGTAAAAGATGAAAATCTGGAGCTGGATTTAAATCAAAGGAGAAATTTCGCAAGGGAGATAATTTAATAATATCATTTCAAATAGATTTTGCAAGAGAAATTAAGGTATTACAAACTAAATTTCTCTAGTTTCAACGGTGACCCATATCTTTTTAATTTATATGATTTAAAAAAAAATCAATCATAGTATGATCAACATCTATAATAGATTTATAAGTTAGCATATTTTATAGTAATTTTCCCTCTCAGTTCTACGTTAAAAGCTTCTAAAAAGTTATAAAGTTTGTGCTTTAGGTAGTTTTAGCCTTATAAAAAATTCAGACAGAATTTTTTCATTTTAAAATATTTTGTAGGTATTAACTCATGTATTCCAAAAATGAAATAAAAATGATATGTCACCGATGATCTTTTCCTCTAATCAGCCTTTGAAAATCAGTCAAAATTCAGTATTTTTCAGCAATGTTTTTAAAGAATATATAGGAAAATCTGAGAACATGCTTATTGTTTAGCTTTTTGTGAAATAAATATCAGATAGATTTAAATTTTTTTTATATTTTAGAGAAATACACATGAGCTATCCATTGACCTGAAAAAAAATTATATGTTACCGTTTGATAAAGAGAGGTATTAAAGTATTTAGCAACATAGGAAATATTTAGGGCAAAGGGAGATAATTAGCAGTGAGTGATATACATGTGTCAATATAGTATGGCGTCACAATGAAAAGGCTGAGAAAAGAACATTTCGGTTTGAAAATCAAGTCAATTCCGCATCCGATTCTATTTTTGCATGCGCCGTGTATTAGTGTCGATCTACATTAAATGAACAATTAGAAAAACAACAGTTATATTTAAAAATTAACAAAATTCAATAATAGAAAACTAATACCTTGAAGACGTAAAACGTATAATTCATTTTTTTTAGCTCACCTGGCTATGCCAGGGTGAGCTTTTGCCATCACTTGGCGTCCGTCGTCCGTCGTCCGGCGTCCGTCCGTCCGTCGTAAACCTTTTTTCAAAAATCTTCTCCTCTGAAACCACTGGGCCAATTTAATCCAAACTTGGCCTGGGTCATCACCAGGGTATGTAGTTTAATAAGTGTGTTCGGTTAGTCCGAGGACCAAACAACATGGCTGCTGATACTAAAAATAGAACATAGGGGTAAATTGCTGTTTTTGGCAAATAACTCAAAAACCATTGCAGATATCAAAAATCTGACATGGGGATAAAATTGTTCGGAATGACAAGATCTATCTGCCCTGCAATTTTGAAGAAAATCGGAAAACCCGTCTCAGAGTTATAGCCCTTTTTCCGTAAAATTTTCAAAATTTATGCATTTGTTATTTTTTATTTCAAAAACTGTAACAGATAGAGGTGAAGTGTAAATTGCAAAAATGTTCAGCATATAAAGATTTACACACTATGAAAATTTGAGGAAAATCCAAACTCATATGTAGGAGTTATTGACTGTTATACACAATTTTTTTTTTCCCAATGCCATATGGTTAATGCCAAGAATTAACAGGACAGTACTGAATGTTTTTATATTTTTTGCCATCACTTGGCGTCCGTCGTCCGTCCGTCCGTCTGTCCGTCCGTCGTAAACTTTTTTTCAAAAATCTTCTCCTCTGAAACCACTGGGCCAATTTAATCCAAACTTGGCTTGGGTCATCACCAGGGTATGTAGTTTAAAAAATGTGTTCGGTTAGTCCGAGGACCAAACAACATGGCTGCTGTTACTAAAAATAGAACATAGGAGTAAATTGCTTTTTTTGGCAAATAACTCAAAAACCATTGCAGATATCAAAAATCTGACATGGGACAAAATTGTTCCGAATGACAAGATCTACCTGCCCTGCAATTTTGAAGAAAATCGGAAAACCCGTCTCAGAGTTACAGCCCTTTTTCCGTAAAAGTTTAAAAATTTATGCATTTTTAGCTCACCTGGCTATGCCAGGGTGAGCTTTTGCCGTCACTTGGCGTCTGTCGTCCGTCCGTCCGTCGTAAACTTTTCTTCAAAAATCTTCTCCTCTGAAACCACTGGGCCAATTTAATCCAAACTTGGCCTGGGTCATCACCAGGGTATGTAGTTTAAAAAATGTGTTCGGTTAGTCCGAGGACCGAACAACATGGCCGCTGTTACTAAAAATAGGAGTAAAATGCTGTTTTTGGCAAATAACTTCAATACCGTTGCAGATATCAAAAATCTGACCAGAGTAAAATTGTTCAGATTGACGAGATCTATCTGCCCTGCAATTTTGAAGAAAATCGGAAAACCCGTCTCAGAGTTATAGCCCTTTTTCCGTAAAATTTTCAAAATTTATGCATTTTTTATTTCAAAAACTTTAACAGATAGAGATGAAGTGTAAATTTGAAAAATGTTCAGCATATCAATATCTACATACTCTGAAATTTTGAAGAAAATCCAACTGCCTGTGTTGTAGTTATTGACTTTTTTCACCAAATTTTTTTTTTCAATGCCATATGGTCATGGGTTATTTCCCTTTAAATTCTGCTTTCAAATCTTCTTTGGTTTACTTTTCTCTCTTGAGTTTTAGAGAAATTCCCTGCTATCATTTTATTAGAAATAATTATTTGCTACATAATCAAGAGCAAAAAAAGTGTTTTTGTACAGATTTTTACATTTCTTTGAAGTTTATATAAGTTTATATTTAATTTTTTAGTTCTGTTTGCTTGCCTATAATGCAAGTATCTCTCTCATTTAATATTGAAGTGGCATCTAAGCTTCAATGCATGTATAACTTTACAGCTGGCTGCATGGCTATGCCATGGAGATCTTCTTGCCGACAGTGGTCTGTCCTTGGTAAACTTTTCATTTAAACATCTTCTTCTCTGAAACCACTGGTCCAATTGGAACCAAACTTTGGCACAATGGTCCTTAGGAGGCCCCATTAAAAAAATGTCTGGCAAGTCTGTATCATATCCAAGATGGCCGCCAGCAGGGAACGCAGTTTAACATTGGACCCTATGGGAAAGCATTCAAAGATCTTCTCTGAAACTACTGCGCCAATTAGAACCAAACTTGGTCACAATAGTCCTTCGGTGGTCCCCTTTGAAAATTTTGTCCGGCAAGTCTGCACGTCATCCAAGATGGCCGCCAGCGGGAACTTGGTCCAAAATTGGACAATATTGCAAAAATCTTCTCCTCTGAAAATACTGGGCTAATTGGAACCAAACTTAGTCACAATGGTCCATAGGTGGCCCCTTTTAAAAATGTGTTTAGCAAGTCCACATCATATATCTAGATGGCCGCCAGGATTGAACATGTTTTTAACATTGGACCCTAATAGGGGAACATATTCAAAGATCTTCTCCTCTGAAAGTACATGGCCAGTTGGAATCATACTTAGTCACAATGGTCCTTACTTGGTCCCCTTCATAAAATGTGTCTGGATGTCTGCATAGCATCCAAGATGGCAGTCAGCGGAGAACATTGTTTAACCTTGGACCCCATGGGAAATCATTTAAAGATCTCCTCTGAAAATACTATGCCAATTGGAACCAAAGTGAGGCACAATGATCCTTACATGGTCTTCTTCAAGAAAGGTGACAGTTGGTCTACGCCTCATCAAAAATAGCTGCCAGTGGGGAACATAGTTTAATTTTGGATCATATAACATCAGCAAACTTCAAAATGAGACCCTTAAACATTAATAAACATCAGCAAACTTCAAAATGAGACCCTTAAACATTAATAAACAAATTTGAAAATGAGAACTTTAAACGTTGTGATTATTTTGACTTATTGTGTCAGCTATGACCCAGGTGAGCGATACAGGCTCTTGAGAGCCTCTTGTTTCATTCCATGTGACTTTGGCATTTATTTATGTTTATATGTACATTAGTTATTTATTATGATTTTATTGTAGGCGAAATTGGTGACTGGAAGAACTATTTTACTGTATCACAAAATGAAATATTTGACAAGAAGTACGAAAGCGAAATGAAAGGGTCGGAATTAAAGTTTATTTATGACTAAGTTTTTGTTTGATCTGATGCGTATAAATATAAACAAAAATGACATTTTCAAACTGATCTCGCAATTATTGATGTATTGCGAAAATGCTCTATGTATAGTAAGTGAGAACCGAACCGTCAATCAAAAGAACGAACAATCCATGGACAATGGCAACATCGGACACACTAAGAAACAAGGACACCACTTAAGTACGGGACAAAAAAGAAAATGAAGACACACATACAGATGAACAACACGGACCCAATAAAAACCATGGATGAGATCAGGTGTATCGGTAGAGTAAGCATCTCCTGCTTTTTATAAGACACCCGCCGTGTTGAACATGTCAAATCCGGTAGTAAAGTCAAATCCGATAGAGGAAAAACAAACTTTAGTTGCAGAGGGTAATATCTGTTGTCATCTGGGAAACAGATATCCCATAGCGATACACAAGATCGTGATGCCGACCGTAAAACTTCTGTAGTGATAGTGATGACTTTTAAGTTTTTGGTAACGTACCCTTGCTTAAGTAGTCTATTTGTAAGCAACTGAGCTCTATTAAGGAAGTCACTGTAACGACCACAAGCCCTTGAGTAGCGAATGAGTTGTGAGATGTAAACTCCATATGCTGGTGCTTTTGGAATGTTGCTACAAAGAAAAGGGAAGTTGACTATTGGAAAAGTGAAGTCATTGCGTTTGTCATACAGGCTAGTTTGTAATGTACCTCTGTTGTCAATTTCAAGATGAAGGTCAAGGAACGAAGCCGATGTGGAAGTATCTGTACTATTAATGGCTTCATTTGCACCAAACAAAGTAGACAAATTCAACTTATACGTGAGTGAAATATTTGCATTTTTAATCACTATTATTTCAAGAAATAACAAAAATACCGAGGTTACGGTGAATTTAGGTTCTGCGTATGCGCATTTTGACAAGAGGAAGGTACGCTTTAGGTTTTAACCAAATTTTCTTTAATAAAGATATTGCATATTTTCAAATAAACCGGTTTTCGGGCCAGCACCGACGTACTGGCTACTGCGTTGGTGAATATCCTCGGGGTCTAACAGTCCATCAGCCGTGGCATCGGCCAAGTGGTAACAAATAACAAAAATGCCGAGGTTAAGGTGAATTTAGGTTCTGCATATGCCCACTTCGACAAGTTATGGCCCATCAGTGAAGATACATTCAACACATTTGGAAATCCATGTACCGAAATATGTGTGACAACTGATAAAGAACAAATTACCAATAGGATCTAAATAGGAAAGCCAAAATCAGCTAAGGACAGAGCTATGCAAGAGGGAGATACTCCTTAGGTTTTAACAAAATTTTCTTAAATTAAGATATTGCAAATTTTCAAATAAAATCGGTTTTCGGACAAGAACCGAAGTACTGGCTACTGGGTTAGGGAAACCCTCGGGGACTAACAGTTCACCAGCAGGTAACAAATAACAAAAATACCGAGGTTAAGGTGAAATTAGGTTCTGCATATGCGCATTTCAACAAGTTTTGTCTCATCAGTGCAGATCAAATCAAAACATTCGGAAATCCACGTACCGAAATATGTGTAAAAGCTGATAGAGAACAAATTACTAATAGGATCTAAATAGGAAAGCCAAAATCAGCTAAGGACAGAGCTATGCAAGAGCAGCCAAATAATCTGGAGATTTTCTGCGTTCAGACAATAACTTCGATTAAGTGTAATCCATTTGATGATTTTTTCCTCTTTTAAATGAATTCTTTCTTACACCAAGATATGAAAAAATCTAATTGGTCTTTTATTCATAAAATCCAATTGTCATGGTTTTGAACTGACTGTAAAGGTTAGAAATAATGCATATCACAAAACGTACATTTTGTAACTTTAGTTTCAGTGCTGAACCGGTCAAAATACGAATTTATTGAAGTAAAAAATTTTTCTTTCAGTTTTTATACATATTTTGGTTTATGGTCTTCAAAATGGTTTCATTTTCCTGCACTGAAAAGACACAAATTGTTGAAAATTGCCATCTACAGAAACCAATTTACACAAACTTCGGTATTAAGTTTTTTTTATTTTGAAGAGTTCAAAATTTATCCCCTGACACATAATAACACTTCTAGTTAACGTCTTTTTTCCTTTACAATGGGGTTAACTACAAAATACCCTAACAGAGCTGTCTAGAACTGAAGTCCATGAGAAAAAGAGACAATAACAAAGTACTGAATTTACTGTTAATTCACGTTCTTTCCATGATAAGACAAACAATAACGAGACGAAAATCAACGACCTAAGTCTTGGCCTTCATATCTTATTACGGAAATTTCAAGTGAATACATGCGTCCTTATTCTTTGGATCAATTGCTCTTTGTTTACTCAAGTTATTCATATTTTCCGATCAGAGTAAAAAACTGTCAACCGCAACGGTCATGACTCTGTATATGCATTTAAAAAGAATTTGTGGGCAAAATCGGTTTGATGGCGTGCCAAACCTCCCGTTCTGTTGCGGTAGTGTACGGGGGCAACTCAACAGCAATTGTTTTTGAAAGGTCGCAGACTGTTAAAAAAATAATCATCTTAGTACTTAAAAGAATCTTGAATTAGAGTAAAAAAAAAGAATCTTGAATTAGAGTTTTGATATAAAATTTTTCAAAAGTGACTGGTAGCGATTAAAGAACTTTTTTAATGAACGTGTGAGACGGAATTTTTTGAATTAATGAAGAGAAGATAACAGGAGCCACTTACAATGGCCGAACATTACAATCACATTTCACAATCAACCAGGGAACTGCACAAGAAAAACAATAAAATGACAAAAGACAAACATAGATAACTATAGGAACTCGGGATAGCCGGACTTAGTACCGGCACTGGCAACAGCCAGCGGTAGGGTTAAACCGGTTTATGGGTACCCAAACCTCCCATTTTCTCTATTCCGTTTCCCTATAGTATAATAAACATACAAATAAAACCCAATACAGGTAGACCACTAGCTCTTAGACCGCAATCTTGAAAAAGAAAGAATAGACAAAACGTAATTTAGAAAGATGGGTCGAGGAGTGCTCGCCGCTAAACTGTCGGCTAGCTCAAGGAGCCTAGTCTGCTGGTAAAACACTGTCGCACTACGGAACAATAATCAAATTCAAAACTTCCCGAAGGGTTTGGTAAAGAATCATCATGGATTTCAGCAAACATCGGCAGTATCGATGAGAGGCCAGTATAATTGTAAAATCTTCAGGTCATTGGATCCCAAAGCCAGTTTAACGGAAGCATGACGAATATCCGGTCAATATCCGCTATTACGTAAAGAACGTAAGTTTTTCTGGATTTTTTATCATTTTTTTGACTTTTTTTAACAACATTTCCGTAAAAACGAGGGTGAGAAATGCCTTTAGTAATAAGCTGTTTCCGAGTCGCATTATACTTAGATACCAAATGTTCATATCTTCTGTTAGTTTTAATTTTTCCAGAGTCAACGATGAGAGTTAGATAGAGAAATAGGCAGTAATTAGAATCATCGTTTGCTTTATAAAGTTTCAGTGAAGCCTTGATTAATAAGGCGGTCATGCAGATGAGAAAGTTTGTATAATTTATGCTAGCTCTCGCTGACAAAATCAACTGTGAAACATATTCTACGTAACCAGTAGAAGCTAGAATGTTACTGTCCATGTTAGGGAAATTGATAGTTTTGAAATCAAAACCATTGCTTTTGTCGTACATTTTAGTACAGAGATAAAATTCGAGAGGTAAGTCCAAACAAGATAAGGATTTAGTGAATTCTGTCTCTGTCGTTTCCTTTATCTCAAGTTCTGGCGAATAGATTAATTTGATCTGTTAAGCAAAAGATGCGTTATTGATTGAAAGAAGATCATCAAAATATCTATAAGTGATATTGAAAGATCTAGCTTCTTTTATTTAATGATCTTTTACGAGTCCCTGAAGAAATCAAGTCTTGGTTGTTCATGAGGGCGTGGAGAAGTCAAAAGTTTTAATGCTGTTACAGCGAATGTGGTACCAAATACAACAAGGGGAGATCCATGTCATCTTCCCTGATCGAAAACTCTATCAATAGGCGAAGAACTTGATTGATTTCTAGGATATTAAATCAAAAGTCGAGGTCACAGTGACCGAAAAGAGATTTAAAATTTCATAAAAAATTGGTTTCTGAATGATAACTTAAAATTTTACATTCATTTGAAATTAAGCGTGGATATATTATCGAATAACTAGAGGGTAGGAACCCTATTAATTTTTGAGAAGGTAAATCTAAGGTCGAAATCACAGTAACCGAAAACAGATTGAAAACTTCAGAAAAAATTGGTATCCGGATAAAAACATATATTTACAATTGAACTAGGATATATTTTGGGGTATACGAATCTCTTGGGGCCTGTTGAGTTTAGTTGATCGAGGAACAAGGTTACAGTGACCCCAAAGGAGATTGAAAATCCAGAAAAATTTTGGTTTCTAAATGCTTACTCAAGAGGTATAATATATCCAATTCAATGAAACTGAATGTATTATTTTTCTTCTATATATATATTTTTCTTCTATATATATATATATATGAGTAGAAGAATCTCATTGATGTTTGAAAAAGTACATCAAAGGTCAAATTCACATGAACCGAAAATAGTTTTCAGAAAAAATTTGGTTTCCGACAAATAACTCAAAACGTGCACATCCTATTGAAATTCAACTATATTATTTTTTCGGATATTAGGACGGGTAGAAATATATTGAATTTGAATTGAAGACAGTAGGTCAATGGTCTTGGATTGATGCAAACAAATTACATTTATTGCCAAATGGATTTTGGTAATGACTAAGAACAAAAAATCCATGTATTAATAATTCATGGAAATAAAATCAATATAATGCATGATATTCGTGCATTTTGGAAGTTGAGAGGCGTGGATGTTGGGTTTCACTGCTATCTAAAAAGATAAATAAGTTATGAACTTTAATTAAGTTCAATAAATCTGGAATATCCCATTTGAAAATGATGATGGTAGACATGGATGATGGGTGTCCATTTAAAATAAAATGAGTTTGAAGACAGTAGGTCAATGGTCATGGTCACAGTGAACGAAAATAGATTGAGAATTTAACAAAAAATTGTTTTCCAGTTGATATCTCGAAATACCAAAAAATACCGATGTTGCATAAAAAACTGTAAATTTCGTTATGCTGTACATGTGTTTCAAGGAGTTACCTCTTAATTTGAAAATCTGGATTGAAGTCAGATCTAAATTTGACATATTTGCGGATAATTTTAGGGAAAGAACTAATTGGAAGATCATGCATGAACCGAAATATGTGTGCAAGAAATAACGAATAGGAAAAAGATGAAACTGTTACGAATTTGATTTGTAAAGATAAGTTGTTATTACAAAAATTACCTAAATTTTTTTCATCGGTAATTCCAGAATGGAATACAAACTAAATTACTTTTTTGTTAAGTTATTGTTCCTTTTTTACGTTTTGTCTTGCAACTTTCGTTCATAGTGAAAACTATGCACTATTTTTTTTGTCGAATTTTTATGCATGACGCGGTCACTTACGTGACGTCACTCCATTGATTCAAATGCATGATGACGGTTACGCTAAGGCACGAAGGAAGGGACGTCTATTGGAAGTAATGAAAATGTCACATTGAAACAAAATTCAGAATCATATTATAGTGTGATAAGGTAGGTTGAAACTATGTGATGAATGTCTTGATGCTTTGGGGATAATCAAAAGGACATTGTTCATATTTCAATGTCCTCAATGGAACTGTCAAGGTGTCATGGCATCATTTCAGTTGTCATAATGTAACTCTTGTTTTGAGAACACAAGAGATTTTCCCCCACTCCATGTCACTTTTTCTTATTTATACCCCATCAACCGCCAATAGTGCTCTGTCCCTGTGTCCTTTTTTCCTTTTAAGATCCCGTCCAGAGTTGAAGTCTGTCTCAGTTCTCCGTCGCCTGGTTTTTCTTCTGTCTTTACCAAATTTCAATACGCTCCACCGTCTCGTTGCAACGATTGATATGTATTTTCCGAGATTTGGTGGAAGTATTGCCGGAGGTTATGTTTTTGTTGTTGTTGTTAGGGGTGGGAGGTAGGGACTACCATTATTTACGAAAATCGTTTTTATTTCAGGAAGAATTTTTCAGATACTCCCCGGATACTCTGTATGCGTTGCATTTTAATTGTAATTGTAACACTGCTTAGTGTTTGGATAGATCTGAGATATTTGATCTCATCATGTCATGTTTATATTTTTTGTTGATTGTTGGTGTTTTTGTCAAGATTATCCATTTATTTATCTATTTTTTTCTTGTTTGCATGAAATTTGCTTTTATGTTAAAGATCATTGACATTTATTTACTACGCAAAAGGTGTGGTTAATTTTTTGTTGCAAGTTTATGTTATGCTTTAATAACTTTTTCAATTGATCTAGTTTTTTCCACATCATTCACGTGCTTTTTTGCTCTTTGACCACTGAAGCCCGATTGGCCAAAAAATAAAAATATACCCTTCTGCGACATGTTCGTGCATAGCTGATAATTTCTAGTATCACTTGTTGCTGATCGTCTTGCCTTTGATGCAAGCTTTAAGATGTAGTAGAGATCAAAGGAAACTCACCCGAATTACCGATAAGTCCATTTCTCTTTAAGTATAAATGATAGGTCGATTATATAAAGTATTATGGTTGGTCTGCGGTAGTACATGTCAGTCTGGCAGGTGACTTTTGTCTTAACCTCAAATTCATGGTCTAGTGAACATGTTAAGTTTCTCATTATCTATTATTGGTAGGGCAATGATATTTTATGTGTTGGTTGGTCTTGGACTGTGCTTGACAGTCTGCCATATGACTTAAGCTTGTGACCTCAATTTCATGGTCTTTTCAGCATATCTGGTTTCTCATGCTGTGTAAATGGTAGGTCAATGATATTTTGTATGTTGGTTGGTCTTTGGAAGTATATAATGGTCTGCTATATGGCTTTTGTCAGTCACCTAAATTGCAGTCTAGTAAGAAATAGTTAAAGTATGTTTCAGAGTTTATTAATTGAATTAAAGTGCTTCGTAAGGAAAGGGGTGGTCAAGATGCCTGAGCGCAGCGCGAAAGCATTTTAACTCCCCCTTTTCTAACGAAGCACTTTAATTCAATTAATTTCTCTGAAACATACTTTAACTAACTTAAAGACCTCGAATTCAAAATAATACCGCCGAATATGAAAAAAAAAAACAAAAAAGCATATATATAAAGCTAAATGCGGATATCCCGCCATTGAAATAGAATATTCTACTCATGTTTATTTAACTAGACATATTTTAATACTCTTTTCTATTTTCTATTTTTATTTCTATATTGCTGTATTTTTCTTGTTTATCATTCTTGTATGTTGTTGCTTATAAATGTACTTGGATCACGAATCACATGTTGTATCAATGTGTTATGTCCAATAAAGTTATTTGATTTGATTTGATTAAATCAGTTTATTTAGGCTCCATATATCAATTACTCAATAAATGTATTTTTTGTTCTTCATACGAAAAATTTTTCTTTTATATTGATCTTGTTTCAGATATTTGTTTACTTTGATTATATAAATATCGATTAGATTGTATTTTAAAAATTACCTGAGTTATAGAATCTTGCGATGGTACATGTAGTCGCGACGTTTTATGGAAAATGGTCACCTTGATATTACAGAAAGGTAGGGCAGGTTCGATCCTTGGACATGGAAATTTTCCCACATGAAACTTACTTTTCATCTAATATTTAGGTGAAACATAACAAAAGGTAAAATTTTAACAAAGTGTTCATTTCCGTGTTTATCTGTGTAAAAAATCAATAAAATTTGAGATGTTTAATAATGAATTGTATTCATACTTTAATTTTTAAATAATCGAAATTGATATGCAATTGCGCTCCATTCATGGCACTTTACTTGTAGATAGAACAGGGTTACTTCAAATGCTGTGTTTTTTGTTTTTGTTTTTGTTTTTTTTTTGTTATTTAGAGAAAAAACTGAAAAACTATACTCGTTAAAACGCGCAGAACAAACTCAAGCAAACCATATTATCGACGAAAAATTATATGAAACTATTCTTTGATATATTGTCTAATGGAATAAACTTCAAATCTAAAACAACGAAAGATATTTTGTTTGCTATCATGCTATTTATCGACCACTGTCATTGTAACAATTTAGGGCGTTAACCGTCGTTTTTATAGTAGGTCACACTGACATTGCTTTGGATTTGAATGCTGTGTAATCGTTTTTTTTTATCCTACTACTGGTCTTCTACCAAAGATGAATGTCCCCCTAGGTATTCATCATATATGCACAAAGCTATACTCTTTACCCAATTCAAAATTACATTCATTTTATAAAATCTGTTTAAACTCTTCCGTCACAGATCCATCGTCATATGAATACAAATTAACTGCTATTGTCCTAGAAATTGCTCATCACTATTTAAGACTAATTAAACATGTTAGCACATCTGCTAATGAACAAGAACGTCGTTCATTCTTAAAACTCAAATTTACAAACAAAGGCTTAGGTGCAATCAATCTTGGCAATATTCTTCATAATAAACATGTTACCGCGAAGATACCACAATATTTTAAAAACCAAACAGTTCCTCTTATATCTTATACATATACAAAACCAATTGCAACTAACATCTACAATCACAAACGGGTATTGCGGGATGTCCAAATTGATGACTTCAAATCAAAACCACCTGATTGTTCTTGTCTCTCTTCCCCATTTATATACGCTTCTGCTGGTCACGTTATTACAGGGGACCTCAACATCGTTAACAATGAGAAATTACGTGATCTCTTCACAAAAGGTCCAAAATATCGTGAACCCCAACCCATCAATTGGAAACATAACTTTAAAATATTGATGGACGCAGTTCAGTGAGAAATACGCCAAACAATGGGCTAAGAGAGAGAAGGAAAAAGTTGAAACACTGTCCGACTGGATCAGGTCCATAAAGTTATTGATTGTAGCTCGAATGAGGCGCCTAAACACCATGAGTCCCATTTAAAAAGCATATTCGATGATCCCGAGGTAGAAAAAAACATTGTCCTTCCTCCATGACAATTATGTCATCGTACCAGCTGACAAGGCCTAAAACAACATCACATTTTTCTGCAAAAGACATTACATTGACTGCTTAATGAAGGAGATGGGCATTGACAATTCATTTGGCAACCCCACATACAAACTCTCCACCATACCAAGGGAGGACATACTAAACAATCACAAATCAGTATTGTCTTCCTTTGGTATCAGTTTGAGTGAAGAGAACAACAACCTGCGTTGTATCTACTGGGTACCTAAATTACATAAATGCCCTTACAAACAGAGATACATTGCCGGGTCTGCCAAATGCACAACAAAACCCCTTTCTAAGCTCCTCACTTCATTACTTACTGCAGTCAAAGATGGCCTCAAGATATATAGTGATGAAGTATACTCAACAAGTAGAGTGAATCAGATGTGGATTCTCAAAAACTCAAAAGACTTATTGGAATATCTATCTTCAACTGAACTCAATCACTGCAACAGTGTCAGAACATTTGATTTTTCTACTCTCTATACTACTCTTCCACACGATAAGCTTAAGTCAGTACGGGATTTAATACATCAGTCTTTCTGTAATAAAAAGGGTGAGAGAAGATATTCATTTTTAGTGATAGGTAAAGATGGGGCATATTTTGTTAAACATCACACTGATTCACACAAAAGATGTCATTTTAATGCTGGAATATCAATCGATAACATATTTGTAGAATTTGGATGACAAGTTTTCCAGCAAACAATAGGGATACCTATGGGGACTAATTGTGCGCCACTTTTAGCAGATTTGTTTCTATATTCGTATGAAGCCAGGTTCATACAAGGGCTAGTTCAGAAAAAAGACAATAAGCTAGCCAAATCCTTTAATTTCAGTTTCCGTTATAAAATGATGTTCTTTCATTGAACAATCCTCAATTCAAGGATAACCTTCATCTTATATACCCAAACGAACTCGAAATTAAAGAGACCACTGATACACCATCATCAGCATCATACCTAGACCTATACCTCTGCATGACAACTCTGGACGTCTGAAAACTAAACTTTACGACAAGCGTGATGATTTCGACTCTCCAATAGTGAACTTCCCGTTTTTGAGCAGTAATATTCCCACTTCTCCGGCATATGACGTGTACATTTTACAACTCATTCGCTATTGCCGTGCCTGTAGTTTGTACAGCGATTTTGTCAACAGAGCGAAACTACTGTCTCAAAAACTTATACATCAAGGGTATGTTCAGTCACTGTTGCAATTGTCACTACGGAAGTTTTACGGTCGTCACCACGATTTGACAGACCATTACAATGTTTGGGTTTCACAAATGAGAACAGATGTCTTTGGGTATATCCAGAGTTTGTTACCGGACTGACTAACATCGACCGTGACAAAACCGGACTTTTCACTGACAGTGTGACGGATGCCACGCGTGGAGCAGATCATGCTTACCCTTCCGGAGCACCTGATAATACCTCAGTTTTTATAGGGGTTCACACTGCGAGTGCTTTAGTTTTGTGACGTTCTTCTTCTTTTTTGTTTATTTGTTTTGTCTTTGTCATACTGTCTCAATTCGTGTTGCTGTGAATTGCCGTGATTTTGGATTTATGATTTTAAAATTTCCCCTTTCTTCGTTCTTGCTTCGGTATTCGTTTGACGATGTATCTTTGCTTTCCTGTTTGCTCATGTTTCCCAATTCTCTAGAACCTGATCTTATACAGTTATTGCATTTCTACGAGATCAATATTTGGTTCAACGGAGCAATAAAGTAGTATTGAACGAGGGTTTACCCGAGTTCAATATTATTTTTCTGCGCTCAGTTAAAACCCATATTGATAGAATATAGAAGTACCATTGTTTTATTATATTTTTATTGACATGATTTTAGTCAATGATGACATCAAAAAGGGGTGTGGTATAACTAATGTGTTTGTGGAAGGGATGTGGTATTGAAACTTCAATCAACATTACTGTGAAATATCATGCATCAACTGTGCAATGTCGCGTATTATGGAGCTGGTAAATTTCTATACTTTATACACAGAAACAAAAATACAAATATAAAATATAATGTACTTTAATATTCCACTGGCTTTGATTTTTTCTGATCAGAGTCTCTCAGAATTGTCAAGAGCCGAAATAAAAAGAGGCAAAAGACAAAGCGGGTGCAAAACCGCCATGGTCCTGACTTGGTACAGACATTGAAAGGAAATTGTGGTCTAAACCGGTTTTATGGAGCGCTCGCCAAACATGGATTTAGTAGTGTCCGGTAGTAATTAACAGCAACTGCTATTATGATACTTCATGTAAAAATGCCAGTTTTTGATTGGTTTAGACGATGGTAACATTCTACTCCAACACATCGAGCAGCGGGTAACATTTTGTTTCAATGTTACCCTCTCGTGCAGAGCCTCAATTGGTTTCCTTATTTTGAAACAGTTTTATTTTGATTCACCTGTGCGCTTGATTGTAAGTGAATCCGCTTGGTTACGCAATCACTTAAAAGACAACGATCTCGCAGACGTCAAACAAAAATGTTTGCCAATGTGTCTGAGGATGATATTTGAGAACTTTTGGAGTAAAAAGATTGCAAATCAACAAAGAGATGTATTTCTCAGTGTTTACAGTTTCCATAATTTTCTACAAGATGATGATGAATTTGAAGTATCCCGAAAGATAAACTTAACTATAAACTTGGCCTGTTTTTGCCTCCTTACGGAATAGTAACTGCCTAAAAAAATCAACTTTGACGATTATAGATACGGAATTTCGAAATACTTGAAAGAAAAATGTTCTATTGACATTACAAATGACATAGAGTTTGCTAGTTCTAAAAATGTTTTCAAAGCGGTCGTGGATTACTTGAAGAAAAACGGTTTTGCGGCAACAGATCACAAACCCCTATATCTAGTGAAAAAACTTCTTAAATTCTAAAATATAAACAGTATTGTATTGAACACTTACATCCCATATGGTTTAAAGAAAAAGGTATGATTCGATTTGATGTTTTATTTATGCCGGAGAAGGCAGGAAAATTTGAGATCTATGACTAAAACTACATTTTATGCTACTACTGATTCTGGTTGTATACCAGCAAATTGATGAATATGATAGAAATCACCGTGATGATACTGTGGGGCAAGGTCGAATGTACTCCAGAATTGGTGATCCTCTCTGTCCGTTTGTTTTCATTCAAACTATATATTGAAAAACTTAATCAAAATATTGAAGATGCAAAAGATACGTTTGATTCCTATGACTCCGTATGGTACTGTAAAGCCCCGTTGAGTAAAAATACATTAGCTCTAATGATGCCAGAAATTTCGGAAAAGGCAAATTTGTCTAGGAGATACACAACCATTCAGTTCGTGCAACATCGATAACTGCGCTAGATGAATCAGGTATAGAGGCAAGGCACATCATGCGAGCAAGTGGTCACAAAAGTTAGGCATCCATTCGTAGCTATTCAAAAAGACTAAGTGAAAATAAAAAAACGCGAGATGTCGGACAGTTTGAATAACTTACTTAAAAGTGACAATAATGCTACATGTAATAAGTTCAAACATTAGAGCCAGTATATGTGACAGAACCCAGTTCAGATTCACTGTTATTTGGACTTAGATCAGCTGAAATCGAGGCTTTGCTATCTCATGAAAATTCTTTTGAAGAGATTCCGATATTGATATTAATAAGGACACTTCGAAAAACATTCATGCCTACAAGGAATCGTCGTTTCAAATTTCAGTTCAAATGTTCAACTTGCACTCAATAATTAGCCATGATGGAGCGCTATGAATTTATGCCAAACATTTCCAATTGTGTGTTTGTAAATTTCAACATTAATAACAAATAATTCCAAAAGTTAACTGTTTATTTCATCAATGGAAATTTTCAATCATATTGTGCTCGTTGCTTTTTTTGTAAAAAATTATGAGAATTTATATCTTGTTATTATATGGTTCATTTTATATCAACAGAGAAAGTTAATGTACATGAGACAAAATCTGAATGAAAACAGGATTGTAAAAAAGCAACACACATCATATAGAACATATTTTATATTTGTTCTTCATCTTCATGTCACCATTGGGCTTCAGCCATACTTGTTAACAAAATACAGTGGATGAAAGTAAATTCATGTATATCATGTGTACATTGTACATGTATATAGTAGTACAAATTACATAAGATATGATCCAAAATGTCGAACAAAACGGCTATTGTTGTCCTTCATCTAAAATATCACCACCAGACTCTCAATGAACAAAAAACAAATATTGTACAATTAATCTTGAATCTTGAAGAGACCATTAAAAACAAGACATTCAGTATAATAAATTAAATAATATATATCTGAGGGGTGATAGTGCAGATTGTAACCCCTTGAAAACTCACTATCAACCATCTGCTCTATCACCCCCTCAGCTATGTTATTTATATATTGAAATGTTTTAGACAGCGGTAAAAAATGTCCATCCCAGTGATAAGTAAAGAAATGAATCTTGAATCAGAAATCGGACCAAAACCTTAAAATTTTCAACAAGGGACTGATACATATTTAAGAACTTTTAAATGATGGTAGGTGATGCAATTTTTGGAAGCCTTGATTAATAAGACAGTCATGTATTTGTGACAGCGGAAAAATTAGTGAATTTTGTGTTTCATAATTTCGGACATTTGGATTTATAATTTCACATTTTTAATCGTTTAATAATTTGTGTTTCTATCTTTTGGCAATTGAGTTTTCTAATGAATTGTTGTATTGTATTCTCTTTATTCAATTACGCGAATCTGTCCGACAACCCCACATTGTGTTAGACATTTTTCTAGGGATTATTTCGTTTTCTTAAAGTGTTAAAATCAATTTATTAGTTTATTTGACAATTTCTTATGCAATAATCCGTTTACAGGTTTCTATCTACAATGACATTTGCTATCAGTTTCGTCTCGTACATGTATAGTGACATTAATCTGTTTTCAATTATCTATTATTGTTAATCTAAAAGTGCTTGATATTTAATTTCTTTGTTAATTCAAAATCAATCATTGTTATGTAAGAATTCGACAATTTGTTTGACTGAAGTTTTATACTTCAGTTGGAGTCAGGCTTTCATACTGACACCACCCAGCTAAGTTTGTGAAATAAAAATTCCATACTGAAATTCAGCGTTTGTAGTCGCTCTACCAGCTTGTGAGTTAGTTCCGCCATTGGATTACCTAGTCAAGGAGTATATCAGGCACGGTGACAAGTCGTCTGTCATCGCCTGTCGTGTTGGCATCATCGCCAGTGTCAGCAACACAACGTGATGCTCATCTTCAGTCACATCGTGACAATTCTCGTAGCAGAATCGCTGCTACATATTTGCCAAGTCTCTCAGCTTGTGATGTTTAAACTAACGAATGTTTTGTGTTCTACTTTTGAAATTATCATGTAATTTCAAACTAATGTAAAGTTTGCCTTGACCTACTGAGTTAATAAATGATAGTCATACATGTACTTTACATATAAATTTATGGCATAAGCACAAGTGTTTTATTTAATATGTAGTTTATGCAGAGTCATATTATCTAATATCAAAATGGCTACTCCAACTGTATTACCGTAAGTTTAGAATTATTCGGAAATATTGTTTATGTTGTTAACTTTTAGACGTTATTTCTTTCTAAGATACATTGCAAACGAGTTCCGAAGTTAAATGGCACAAGGGATGTCTTACAACAGAAGTCTACAATCAAACAAAATCTAAAAGAAATTGAACAAGAAAGCCACAAAACTATAGAATTTACAACAGGAATAAAGATTTTCAGAACTGCAATTAACAATTTCAATTTTGAGCTGTATCGAAATTAATTGTAAACATTGTCTATTCAAGGAGTTCTGAAATATATATATATATAATATGTATTTGGTTGCATTTACCAAAACACTGCAATACAATAGCACTTTTTTGCATAAAGTATCAAACCGATAAATTGTATCAATAGTGTATTTTCAAAATATCACGATGATTGCATATGAATTAGTTTTTTTTTTGTGGACAAAAAAACAGAAAAAAAAATCAAGGAATTGTGTTTAGTTGAAGAAAGTAATGCATAGAACATTACTGAATACATACATAAATTAAACCAATATGGCCTTATTTTAAAAGGTGTCCTCTGGCTATTCCAACATTTTGATGTTAAATATTCTAGGTATTCCAACATGCAAAGAACAATAGATGTTGTTATAGTATAATGTGTTGTTACAATAATTAGTGATTAATTAATTTTGCAGGTAAATCTACCTGAAAATTACTTTAAAATCACAAAAAATGTTATAAATAATTATTATACTTCCAAATATTTTCAAAAAATATTGCTCTACTATGAACATAAGAGATTTCCCTTTTAATGTTTTTGTGTTTTCAATCATTAATTCATTTTTTTTCAAAATCAAAATATATATTTAACACTAAAATTATTTCAAATTATTGTTATTTTTTTTTCTTATATTTTAGTGAAGATGAAGTAATTATTAATATAGAATTAATTAAAAAGAATTCAATTAAAATCTTTTCTTTTAATAAATATGCATCTATTGCTAGCGAAATAAACCAAAATATAGGGAAACCAGTTTCAGGCAAACCTTGGGTTTTGTCATCTCAATCCCTGGTGTCCTGCAGCAAACAAATGTTTTGGCTTAGAAATATATTATATAGTTATAAAGATGGTGAATAAAAGGATATGGAGTAAATGCACACGAGACAAAGTCTCTACAAATACATGGTAAAAAAACAAGCAAAGGAACAACGTTTTTGTTGTTGTTCTTCATCTTGAAGTCACCATGAGGCCTTCAACAATGAACTTTGCTCATACCTCATAGTAAGTTCAAGACGGCTCCTAGCACCTGTTTCAGCGGAATTCTTTGCTAATTGTCGAGCAACGCTATATCCATGTCTTCATTGGTCATGGGTGCGGGATTGTCAACAAACATCAATTAAACTGGCAAAGTGCTCATCCTTTGTCCGACAAAAGCACCAGCGTCCTAAGCTAGTGGACGATAACAATATATAGACAAATAAAGATACATTTAATATAAATCATAAATTTTCAAAATTGGAAGTGTATAACTATTACATGCTAAGCTTCGGATACAATTAGCATCTGAAGCTTAATCTAATTTTCCTCCAGCACACGGGGTTATTAGTTCCAAAAATTATACTTTTCTTCAGGAATTCTAGTTTCACTGACAGTGAAGGCTATGTTTACTGATTTGAATTGAAAATTGCCAATTGTTTCAAGAAACTAGACTTAAGTTTAGGAAACCATTGTTTGTTGAGAAGCAGAGACTATATATTGCATAGATTATATTGCCCAACTGAGAATAATACCGAGGTTTCCTAGGTACTAGGGTTTTCTTCACCTTCATCCAATATACAACCATTAGTAAACGTGTATCAAAGATAAGAAAATATAGATGAATTGTTGCTTGAAAACCAACTTTCATAACGCTGAAGTCGCCCTTCAGCTACTACATATTAATTGAAATAAACTTTTTTTACTATAATAAAGAATGAAAGAATATGGAGTAAATGCACACAAGACGAGCCTTTTCAAATACATGGTACAATCAAGTAATGGAACAACTATTTATTTTTGTTCTTCATTTTGAGGTCACCATGAGGTCTTCAACAATTTGCTTACTCATACCTAATAGTCAAAACGGCCCTAGTATTGGTTTGGGTGGAATTCATAGCTAGATGTCTAACAATGCCTCATCTATGTCTGTTTATTATTATTTTTTTATGAGTTTTTAATTGAAATAACGTTTTATATTTTATTGCGTTGGGATCATTATCTATGCACTTTAAAAATGCATTGTGCTTGTTACATATGTAAAGAGCTTTTAGCTTTTAATTTGTTTTTCAACTGGATAACTTATGGGTTCTAAATACTTTACTTCTCCCATGTTTTATTCATAAAGTTATATTCTTTTCAGAAATGAAAGAAAGATTTATTTGAATTTTTATATTTTTTACCTGTAATTAACCATTTTAATTAAACAATGTTTATACATGCTTATCCAATGTTTGTAAAATGTTTTCACAATAATTCCACCTTTTCCAACATGAATTTCTTTAAATTATACCATAAACTGCAAAATGTTGGAATAGGTAGAATGCACCTTTTAAAAAGCTTTCATAACGAATCAATACGTATCCTTTTTCAGATACCGTTTAAATTTCAAGAATATTCCATATTTTCGATTATCAAATTAATTCTAGAGCAATTAAGAAAGCTTATGAACATTCGACATACTCTATACTATCCCGGTTAAAAAACATTAAAAAAAGACACAAAAAAAACAAAAAAAAAACGCTTTCTCAACCTACGCTGGACCAATTTAGCTCCAAATGAATACTTTAAAAAGAAATCCGAGAAAAATTTAAAAAACAACAAAACATTCTGGCCCGGATAATCTTTTTAGTCCCCTATTGGCTTCGCCGAAGGGGACTTTAGATTTGCACTCCATCAGTCCGTCCGTCAGTCCGTCACACTCAGTTTTCCGGACTTTTTTCCCATACTATAAGAGATATTTATCTAATATTTGGTATGTAAGTCTACCACCATGAGTTACAGATCAAGTTCGAGTTTGGTTTCTGTTCATTGATTTTGGACGGCGTTATGGCCCTTTAACTTAGACAAATTTGGTAAAATATAGGTTCCGGTCAATTGATTTTGGACAGAGTTATGGACCTTTGACTTAGAAAATTTTGGTAAAATATAGGTTTTCCGGACTTTTTTCTAAACCGTTTCAGGAATGAAGCTAATATTTGCTATGCTAGTCTACCACTATGGGTTACAGATCAAGTTCGAGTTTGGTTCCAGTCAATTGATTTTTGATGGAGTTATGGGCCTTTGACTTAGAAAATTTTGGTAAAATATAGGTTTTCCGGACTTTTTTTCTAAACCGTTTCAGATATGAAGCTAATATTTGCTAT